>JBBPMO010000267.1:0-26244 GCA_038090315.1 Xanthoconium stramineum | reverse complement strand
CGTCCTCAGGTCAATCACAGATTATCTCTCCGACTCGTGAGTACACGTGTTTCCTGGGTCGTAGAGCAATCATCGTACCTCTACGTGCAGATACAGCCAGGGAGTCAAGCTCGCCGGGTTGATCTACATGCACCGCATCACCGATAACAAGATGGGTGGCCCATCAAGGAGAAACTTTCACATCTTTCGCAATCTCTGTGGCGATGGCGGTCTCCAGAACGTCCTCCTCGTGACCAACATGTGGTCCAAAGTGGACCGCAGCGATGGCGAGGCGAGAGAACGCGAGCTCGCGAGCAAGGAAAAGTTTTTCAAGCCTGCGCTAGATAGGGGTGCTCGGATGCTTCGCCACGACGGCTCTGAAGAGTCCGCATACACGATACTTCGTCACTTGGTTGGCCACGAGCCATCGACGCTTCTCGTCCAAGATGAGATGGTGAATCAAGAAAAAGACCTCGCCCACACTACCGCTGGCGCAGACATTATGCGCGAATTAAAGGAGCAGGCCGAACGCCACTCGGAAGCACTGGAGGACTTGTGCATAGGAATAGAAGCCGCGAGACTCGCAGAAGACGAGGAGACCAGGGAGATACTCCAGGACGAGGCCAGAAAGGCACGCGAGAGGATAGAACGAATTCGGAGCGACCTCGAGCGGATGGTCACAAATTTTGCAACGGAGAATTCGCGACTCGAGAGAGAGAATCGGCGGTATAAGAAGGATTTCAGGAAACAAACGGCAGATGTTGAACACCTCGTACAATTGGTCGAACAAGAGCGTAAGGCTCGTGAACTGGCAGAGACGGGCAGAAAGACGGCCGAAGCACAGCGGGCCGCCGAACGTGAGTCACGGGAAGATGAAAAGAGGGAACGGGAGAGGCAAAAGCGCAAGGAGGACCGCGAGAAGCAGGAGTTAGAAGGGAAAGAGCGTGAGGCGCAAGGTGGTTTCAATTGTTGCATACAGTAATTCCCGCTGCGGGTACTGGCAATCAGATTCAGACTATGTGCTTCGGGTTTGCAATTGTGTTGTTGGTAGCTTCTCTCTTGGTCTCTTTCCTTTCCAGTGGCGAGAGTAAGTAGCAGTGAAGCCGATAACGTTCATCAGATGAAGGGGGCTGTGACTCGCCAAATTACGGTCCCCTTCATCCGATGAAAGCCAGAATCCTATTCAGATATCAAAGGCGTTGATGGTAGTTGTTGAACAAATGACACACGGTACTACGTGGAATGTGGTTCTACATTAAAGTAGCATGTCTAAAAACGAAGTAGCACAAATCCGAGAGTGCAATAAATATTGATTGTACTCAGACCAGCGTCCTAGAAACGTCAAAAAGTGCAAATTTTCGACATTTCGACTGTATTGAGTTACTCTGCCTCAACCCCTTCTTCCTCTTCTGCAAGGAGCCTTTCGACTTCCAGGGCAGCCATACAACCGCTGCCTGCACTAGTGATCGCCTGTCTGTACCGCTTGTCCTGGACGTCACCTGCCGCAAAGACACCCTTGATGCTAGTCTGTGTAGTGCCGGGTACGGTGACGATGTAACCATCTTCGTCTGTGTGCAGTTGATTGCGGACGAGAGCGGTAGCGGGTTCATGCCCAATGGCGTAGAAAAGACCATTGACGGGAAGATCTTTATCTTCACCCGTGAGCACGTTCTTGATGCGGAGACTGTTAAGAAGGTCGCCGTCTCCTTTGCACTCGGTAGCGACCGTGTTCCAAAGGATAGTCTAATCGCGCTCAGTAACAGCGTAGGGTAACTCCGGATTGTATACACGTACGATCTTGGGGTTGTTCATCAAACGTTTAGCCATGATTTTAGAAGCACGAAGTTCCCCTCTGCGGACCAGGACATAGACGTGGGAGCCGTATTTTGTAAGGTCTATGGAGGAAATGGGGTTAGAGAGCTGTTAAAATGTGGCAGTTCCCCGCCTACAGGTAGCTTCTTCCGCCGCAGAGTCACCGCCTCCAATGACAGCAAGGGCCTTGTTCCTATCGAGCATACAGTATAAGCGCAGTACACTCCAACCACATAAAGCCTACCTGAATATCGGAACAGCACCATCGCAGACGGCACAAGCGCTGATTCCGCTTTGCCAGTAGGTTGTTTCGCCCTTGAGTCCGAGGCGTTTTGCACTCGCGCCGGTTGCAATGATAACTGCATCCGCGGTCTCGGGCTCGTCGTCTTCTTGACCTTCGCGCCAATACCGGAATGGCCGTGCGGACAGATCGATCTTGGAGACAGTTTCTGTGATGACCCGTGTCCCAAACCGTATCGATTGCTCACGGAACTTGTCCATCAGCTCAGGACCCATGATCCCCGTGGGGAAGCCAGGATAGTTCTCGACTAGAGTGAACGAGGGAATAAGACCACTGGGCATCGAAGCAAGGACGTAAACACACTTTCGGTCGTCGTGGTGAGCTGACCACCGGCCGCGAAACCATTTGCCATGAAACCCTCGAAGAGGACAGGATTGAGGTTCGCACGGGCGAGGTAGACGGCGGCGGTGTGCCCAGCGGGACCAGAGCCGATGATAACCTGCACACAAACTCTAGAGCGTGCTTGCACAAAGCAGGAAAGAGACGTACAACTTTGGAATGCTGCTTGGTGCTCTGGGGCACGGATCCGTTTGTGAGGGGAGCCATGTTTCGGAATGGATAGAAGTCTTGCTTGAGGGGGGGAAGAGATGCGAAAGCTAGAGGGAACAAGGAAGCCCCGAGAGCTTTTGTAAGTGCGCGTGCGCGTGAATACAGAATGGCGATTCTCAATGATCAAATCAAGCAAAACGAGATGATGACACAGTCACGTGGGGTAACGTGACAAAGATGGTCACGAGATTTTGGCCAATTTGACACAAGGACGACCACCATTGGACGGCGACGAGCAGGTGATCTGAGAAACCCTGCCCGGTCTGACATGCTCTACAGCGGCGTTGCCGACCGCGTTCTCTTCTCTAACCGTACCGCAGCCCAGTCACCAAACTTGGAGTTTTGGGCGGTCGTGAGAACAGCCTCTCGGAATACATCGGCATACTAACCAGGCAATCAAGTACCTGTGCAGTCGAGGAAGACGATGGAAATGGGAATATTCATAAAATCGTTATAACTTGCTATCGAATATGGATTACCACAATGGGACACGTATCCATTGATTCTACCGGCACAAATGAAACAATGAGACGGAATGCTCTGAGCGCATTTCCGGTGTGATTGGAAGACCGCACGAACTGCGCTTTCAGGGAATCTATGCACTCCACGAGGCCAACCGCTGTTGATTTCCGCCACCAACCGTCAGCAACATTCATTGATAACACGGAGGAGGCGTATGCATTGCGGCATCCATCATGAGCTACAGCCGCATAGGTCGCACTCGGCATGTGCATGATGGCAATATCCCCATGGAGGTTACCCAGCGCACATCTCATTATACACGACCTCGGATGATCAGCTTGTCTCTCTCATATAGACTGCGTTAAAGGACGAACCATCATCACCCCAGTGGTCTGCGCATCGCCCTTCGTGAGAAAAATCACCCGCATGCGTCCACGGCGAATCAATTTCGCCAGGTTTCGAGCAAGGTCTGCGTCTGCATGACGGCCCTCCATGAACGATATGTGAGCGCTCATACGACCTCAGAACTAGATGACATGAATGATCGCATTGGCATTTAGCACAATACCCGGTAGTGTGAGATCTCGGCAGAGAATCAGGATGGGCACCTGGGTATTTTATATGCTCAACCATTGGCCTTGCCATCCTGATAAAGCACTGTTGCGTTGATAGATGGTGCCGACGAAACACCTTGAGGGGTCGACAACAGGGCAGTCTAAGATCCGTTCGTCGTCCGTTTCCGACCACATTATTACCAGCTGGAAATACAATGTCGATATCCCAGCGAGTAGGCTGAGTGAGGTTATATGTGAGCGCTTTATTGGTAGACACAACAGACGATGAACTTCGTGGAGGGGATACCGAAGGACCGTAGCATCTGGTTGGTGTGAGACTGGAGTGAAGATGAAGATGTTGCAGAGTGAGTGGTGGACTGTAAGGGTAGCACAATTCAATTACGACTTACCTGCAGTACACGAGGAAGGGCCCGCGATTCGGAAGTATGTATACATGAATGCTCCGCGCAGGTCTTCAACTTGAAAATTCTCCAGGTGGCTCCTGTCCATGTTCAGAGATCTCTACCTCACCGAAGACGGAGAGGCTGCGACTCGAGTGCCAGTCGACACACAGTCCTAGGCTAAAACTGTAGATCAGCTGGCACTCGAGTCGCTAGGTTTATGTTTATGTTTAGGCTTAAGCTTGTGTCTCGGTCCAGGGCAAAGAGCGAACCCTAACCTCAGAATAATAGGTGTAAATCTTAGCCGAACCCACGCTCCCAAGCTTTTCAAGTTCCCACCCCGCCTTAGAAGCGCCACCCCTCTCGTTTTCCAGTGCGCCAGGTAACCATGGAATACGACAGAAAATCCGCTGTTTCTTCTTTCTACGGTGCACGCAGGTCAATAGACGCCCTCAATGATACACCCGCGCCGACGCCAGGCAATAACCTCCCTCGCGGAGCAGCTCGGCCCCGCGCAGAGTCTCAGTCCTCCTTCTACGCTGACCGCCAATCTCGGGCGTCGCAGGATCTTCTCAACACACAGTCTGCCGGATACAATGCGTCCTCCTTTTTCGCCGCAGGGAGACAAGAGCCGCTGAAAGGCGGTCGTGACGAGGAAGAAGAAGCGGGACAGCCAGAGAACTGGGACGTCTTTGCAGACTTTAACAACGCCGGCCCAAGGTATAGCACTGCGTTTGGTATCGGGCAACGTCAGGAGCCTGCGTAAGTCATCGGTTCTCTTGCACTAGTTGTGTCAGTCGTTCACGGTACACTTCAGTTATCATCAGATACCACCCGTGGCGCCTGTCACTCCGAACAAAGTGGAACGCATTGATACCGATAGTGCACACGCGCCGGTTGAACTCGTCACGGTCCCTGCTCTCGGTCCTGAATGGAACCGGTCAGAGATGAAGCAGATGACGAAGGCGGGCAGGAGGGCAGTCAAGAGCGACGAACGTCGTGCAAAATGGCGAGCTTGGAACCGAGGCGAGATAGGCCTTTGCGGCACTAAATGGTTTACTAAAAGGTTCCTCGTGTTCTTCATTTTCGCCTGGTGTGCCATGTTAGTGTCCACCTCTCAGCTCTGTTGTCGGTTCAGTGCTTATGTTGTTGCTGCATGGCTTCATCGACAGTGTCGCCATCGTACTTGCCATCACCATCCCTCGCGTGCCAGGAATCTCGTTCAGCAGTACCTCTCCATTGGCTGCCGCTACTGGCAGATTCAACGAGTCAGTACCTACCGAATTCTCACGTTCTCCAGCCAACTTTTCTTTCCCCGCCTTCGCCGAGATTCAAGTCGACACCACCAACAATATCATTCCTCTCACCTTCAACCATATCGATGCTCAAGTATGGTATCCTTCTAGTAATTTCCAAATCGGGTCGGGTTACTTTGGAAAAGTGACCCTTCCTGCGCATACATTCCCGATCATCCAAATCCCACTGAACTTTTCATATATCGCGCCGAATGATACGGATCCTACCTGGGTGGCGTGGTATAATGCATGCAAAAACCCGGGGACGTACACGAATGGTGTCAGGCCGGGTACGTGTTCGCTTTCCTTGCTTGCGGATCTCAATGTATGCTGATGTCATACCGTGTCGCTCAGGTGTCGGCTTCGAGCTCATTCTGACGATGGACATTCAGGGACTGCCCTCGACGAGTACGACGTCGACGCAAGTAAATGCCGCGGCGTGCCCCATCGAGCTGTCCCTAAGTAGCGGCTAAAAAGCATTTCGCTGAACCATCGCACCTACATTTGTCATCCCTCTCTTTGGATACTTACCTCCGACTCTTTTTGGCTGCTCTACATGAACTCGGGTTTCATGGACACATACCCTTTTTTCATCTCGTCGTCGTCGTTACGATGCTTGATGGCTTTTTGAGTACGGATTCACTGCATATGAGTACACTTGTCCGCTTTTTACCCGGATGCTTCCTTCCTTTACGAGTTTTATCGACACACTTCACACTCACTCGCTCACACGTTCCTTTATATATGGGTTACTGATATTTTATTCCTTGACACTTTTCTATCTGTCCTGTAAAGAATACGTCGTGATAAAGTGCGTGTGGTGTAACCATTTCTTCAGGGAAACATCGGAGGGGGGGCTAGTGGAGGGGAAGCAAGGAGAGAAGGCGAACTTTGGAAGTTTCGAGTTCGAGTGCAGCACACTTTCTGATCCTGTACAGAAGCTGCCAGATTCTTTGGGCCCAGTGTCTGAGCTCGAGGGAAGCCCCGGTGAATAAACATCGAGTCGACGTACTGCGGAGGGCTGAGATGCACCCGGTACCAGGAGGATCCGTGCCGGATGCTGCTGCACTCGGATCTCGAGAACGATCTGATTTTGACTAATATACATCATTGAGCTTATCGAAAGCGATGAAAGCTGCGTCTTCCCATAAATAGATTGGTCCGTCAACCTGCGTGTCCATGGGTATCCAATCAACGCGCGAATATGTATGGTGTCATGCCAACCCAAGAGGAAGGGAAGTAATGCTTCGCACTGAAAATAACAAGCAGATGGATGCGAAGTGTGCGAAAGGATAAGGCATTATACTATGCCGGTCGTTGTGGGATGAGATCCTACTCTATGGTCCGAGTGTTAAGCTTCAACTACGGCTCTCGGAGGAGCAGGTAGGTGCTGCGGAGGGTGCCGCAGAAGTTCGGAATACGGGGGTGGGGGTTCTGCGTAAGGTGGGGGGTAGGCGTCGTGGTCATAGGGCCGAGACGAATAATAATTGAGCATGGGCATCACGATCGTCGGTTGCACGTGTTGAATGGGATGTGGACGAGAGAGGGACCTGTTCGTGTTGTGATTGTGATTATAGGGATCACGACCTGCGGGAGGAAGGCGTCAGACGTCACCGATCAGGGGCGCGACAGAGTGTGTCATACGGATCAAAATATGTGCCAATGGTTGCAGTCGTGGTCGTGGTAAAGTGGAAGTCGAATAATCGTGCCGATTGAAACAGGGGAGCCGGGATATGTACGAGCATGCTAATATGAGGGTGACGAAACCCACTGAAAAGTGTCCGCGTCGGAATTTCGTCACTCCTGAGACAAGTTGTGACACCCACCGACACCGATGACGATCGAGAGGATTGTGTGGAGCTGGATGGCTCCGTTTGATGATGTCACAGGTGGGACCGGAGGCTGCGACGACGACGAATTTGAAGCAAGGATGATACCGACACGAGGAGACGCAGTAATGGTACGCCTCGGCTCATATGTGAGGAAGGGCAGTACGACTGGCATCACATGGGTAGCAGGACGAGGCTGCGGGAGCAAGCCCACGACGGAGGGGAACTTTATACGATGGCCAACGTTATGTAAAACGCACCAGTAGCGTTTGCCCGTCCACCATCGGCGAGCTTCGGAGGAAGAGCCGGTTTTAGAAGGTTGCGGTACGATATTAGGACATGTCCTCCTGAATTTGTTGTTTCGCACTCGAGTTTTCTGGTCCGTCGTGGACCTTCTGGACTCGTCAGTGGGAACATCGGTGGGGTGGGAATGGCAGTGCCGCGTCTAACTTGCTAGTTGGCGCTGAGGCGGTGGGCTGAAAAAAGCTGTTCAAGAAGAACCATCCACATAGGTCATCTTCGCAATCAGAATGTTCTCAAAGAACATGTAAAACGCTTTTTGTTTCATGTTTTGCGGTGCTGCTCCGCCATGTCTCGCCCATTTCCACACGGCGCGACACTCCGCACACAAAGAATGGATGGCACAGAATTGATTTGCGGACAATACGCAACATTGGCGCTCGATAACTCTGGGTTTGCAGGCCCAGTTTCTTGATCGGACAGCAAACTTTGCCGTTTTGTGATTTTCCGGGTATCGCAAGACTTCTTAGAGACTAGTTTCGAGACCTGAGTCATCGCAAATTCAGGCTCCGTCTGAATGCATATCGACTGATTATCAACATCAAGATCTAATCACTCGTCGGTTAAGGATCGCCTCTGTGACGCCAACGGCTTACAATCAAGTAGACGAAGCGGTTATTGGTACGGGAAAGCGTTTGTCCTTGTCGAGTTTTCGGTCAGAACCCGTATACGTGCACAACCACTCGCCATCACCCACAACGGGCCCCGTTTCCCGCTAATAATCTTGCCATATACGGGGACGAGTCAATTGTGAGTAAAGACCACTTGTTTCTTATGTACTAATGACGAATATCGTTCCGCTGGTTCGGTACGGCGAAGGCTGCGACGACGGGTGCATCCGCGTGCTGGATTTGGCGCCGCTGATGGACGCCTGGCATTTTCTTGTCAATATACGGATATGGACGGGGGCAGAGTTAAGCACATACCCCTGCGTGTATTGCGAGCCAGACCGCTGGTGGGCCAAGCCCTGGCTGCTATGAAAGCAAGAAGCACTGAAAAGGCTAGTAGGTAAGAGAAAGTTATCGTGGACGGGCACCCTCCTACTAATTCCAACAGCAATGACGGGAACTTGGTCCCCAGCAAGAAAGGAGATAAAACGGTGAGCGATTGAAGCCATGCGGTGAAAGCAATTGTTGTAATCCAAGTGGTAGATTCCTTGAAAGAGGGAAGGTCGGATGGCGAGAATGCAGTTGTTGAGTGAAGCTTCGCGATTTATAATTGTCAAGGTACGAGGGATTGACTTGCGACGTTGGTCGAATCACCTGTAGAATGGCTATGAGGGCCCTGACTCGGTGAACCGGAATTTGGAATAGTAAGTCTTCCTTGTTTGATTGTCATAGTGGTGCTAATGTCACCGGGGATGTTATCAAGTTGACCCGGTCCAAGAAGTGTGGCATTAACTCGTTGTAGAAATCGAAGAAGTTCTCTAATCTAGGTATAGTGTGTAATTTTAATATACCAGATCAAGCGGATTTGGAGGTGAGTACTTAAGTGCACAGCAACCCTATTTGCTAATGGGCAACAGGCCTGCAGCGTTGCTCAGATATCGAAGTTTTGCCTCCAGTTTTTTCTACCTTTCCACTGCATCTTCAAATCTGAAGGAGCATGAATTTCCCGCACATCTATTGCCAGCGATAACATAGAGCCGTAACATGGAAATCGTACGTGTGCCATCTTGACGCATCGAACACTAGTATTGATTAGATCCATCAGACATGTAACCCAATTTTGGATTTATAAAGCGAAACACCGTTTAACATCCATCCATACTGCTTGTAACGCGCATGCAATACTTCCGAAATTTGAACAATTTGGGTTGGATCTGGCATTGTTCATGTGGTCATCTCCATCGTATCTGCAAGACCAGAGAATGAAACAAGGGGCTGTGGGCATAGGGCCGCCTTTGGCCCCAGGAGGCTATGAGAAAGAACTTGGAAAGCTTCCAAACCTAGTACCGCGGCACGACGGAAGATGGCAGATGACTCATGTGCGATGACCAAGTGATTTTTTTTGTAGGTTTCCACAGCCTTGTTTGCGCTGGCATACTTCTTGTGGCAAGGCCAACTTGCGAAGAAAGAGGGGCACAACGGGACCCTGGGATTACACATCTGGTGGTAATTTTAATTGTTCTCGAAAAGTTTCCTTGTCCAGGGACCTGATCTGCCTTTCTGAGTACTCTATACGGAAGATGTCCCCGTTAATTGTTGCTCTCCCTGCGTCATCACATGCCCCTACTATAAAATGGGATGGATGTGTTTTTCCCACCCAGCGGACACGCCGTTTTCAATACTCTCGATGAAGACACCAGAGTACGTTAGTGCCTCCTTATCGCCCTCCTGGATTCCAAAGTGAACGACGTCCACTTGTTCAGAAGGTGGTTCGGACGGATCCACGAGTGGCAGCTACCCCATTTCACACGACCACGGTCATATCGTCATTAGTGGGGGCAAAAAAAGAAAGACACAGGCGCAACGATCGAACCCACCTTGAGAATACCAAAGTGATAATCTCCTTGACCCGCCGCACCCGCAGGCGCACTCTCGTTACCCTCGACTCCGGTCACTGCCTCAAGCAGCGTTGCGTTGACTGAATAAAATACGCCAAGCGTGAGGTGGGTCCAGTCGACTTGAATAGCAAAGTTGTGCCAATCGCACGAGGTGAAGGGGGTTTCAAATAAGAGATCGAGCGCGTGATTTCGCACTTTGAGGAAGTGGGCGTCGGGCACGGGTGATGATCTCGTCGGGTCTGTAAAGGGGGAGCCTGCGGAAAGGGGAGGGGCAAAGAGAAATCTGTCAGCAAGTCCTCGAGACGTTGAGGGACATCGCTCATCTACCGAGTTGTATCTCAAACACGTGGCTCCCGTCGTTGGGCTCGATCCATACGATCTGATACTCGTGACTCAAATTCAACGGGAGCAGGTCGTCCGCACGAATGGACACATGGAAGACGGTCGTGCCTACGTCGGCGATTCCGTTGAGAAACGTGTGGTTGTGTTGTTTCTGAGCGATAAGCTCAGTGCGGCGGAATCCGTACTGTGGTTTGGGCAGGTTCCCACCAGGAACGAAAATGGAGGTGTTATCAATAGCGATCGTCATTGGTTGTTCAATTGGGTAAGAGAGGCTGGGGTACGGTAGAGAATCAGATGAATCGTGATACGCGTTCCATAGTGGAGTAGGATCCAGAGCGTGTCCGAGGAGTGTGGTGTACTGACCAGATCATGAAGATCTACCGTTGGGCTTTGGAACGTTCGGAGTCATCAAGGGAAACTCACATATGTCGCATTTTCAGTGCTTCCCTTGACGGCCCTTGTGCGGAGATACTTGATAAATGAGAAGGGTTGTGTAAATATGAGCTCACGATAAGTATGGGTCGACAGAGTTATTGAGATCATCGTCGGTATAATTGAAATGTGCACGACCGTCGTATATGACCGGAGTCGCCAAGGCTGTGTGAGCGACCACCAGGCCTAGTAATGTTATCAAATAGAGCATGAAGACCATCCAAGTTTGCGTGCGAAGTAATTGGCTATAGAAAAGCTCTGTTCTGATCACGAAGTTCTGCTTTGGGGAGACTTGAAACTGGTACCAATGGCGTTAGAGGCGTGAATATGCTACGAAGAGTGTGGAGAAGCTGACTCGGGACTCGGTACGACCTCTGGAGAAAGAAAATTCTAAAGTTCGCTCCCGAGATTCCCCGAAGCAAGCAAGTGTTTCAGAGCACGGAATCGGCCGCAATAAGATATACACACCACAGATCTATCTTCAGCTGTGCCGAAAAAATTCGTTCTGTTTTTGTGTAATTTCCATTGCTGCTTGATGCTGGTCAATAACTGAAAATGCTTGGGTTGCTTGTCTTAGAGTGTTCAAGTTGAACGTTGAATGTGTCTTGATCATCTACATGGTAGTGAGATACGATTTTCCGGTGACACATACGAGCTGCCTGGCATTCTGGCAAGAGCGAATTTAACAAGACATCGATTGGCCCAGGTCTTGGCAACCGTGGCTGGTGTTTCGCACATCATATTCTAGAGAAGTGGATCAACTTTGTTAACAGGTTGTGGATTTACCAGCATATTAACTTCTCTGGACAATAGGGAGCTGGTAACGTGTTGGAGACAATTCTGTAAAGGAAAGAACTGTCCGACATGCCCGACGTGACAGAGTCACCAGAGATGGCAAACCGTGGCCCCAACACCAGGTGAAGAATGATATGACATGAGTATGGCCACTTCTGTCACTCCAACCAGGCTAAGTATATGCTGAGTCAGCTATTCGAAGTCTTCAACATTCCTGGTGAATAGAGTCATCAACTTGAACCAAGTGGTGGATTGCACAGAGCTGGATCCGTCGGACACATGTGAAAGTTAGAATACCACGTATAAACTTTTTCTGTAGCATGTAGGTAGTATACAAGAAATGGTAGGCGAGAGTCGGAAGTGTCAAACATTAACAGTGTCTATACATAGCTATGTGAGAGTGGAACAACATGACAATTTCCCTATGGTACTTAGCTATTTGATGTCTATGACAACCGTTGGCTCGTCATCATCTACACCTCGAGTATACCACCTTTTATCATAACACAACATCCCCCTTACACCATCGAACATGATATTCCTAGCTTGGGGTGGATCGGCAACTTGCTTCCACTGAGGGGCCATAATTCGCCCCAAAACGGCTACACATCTGTCTTGACTGGCATCGATAGTGAATCGCATGACAGGACAGCTGGACCGCATGCTCCCAGAGGTGACATGTGGTACGAAAAATCGCCAGAAACCTCTTACGTGCCCGTCGTCCGAAAATTCGATGTAGCATGTGCGATCTGTGTACAAGCTGAACCAACGGCGGTTAACATGAGCGAATTCATGGATGTCAATGTTCATTGGCACGACAGCGTCCATGACCGAACGGTTTGGCAACGTGAGGTCGATGCACGAAAAGGTAAGGTTGTCGCCATCAAAAAATTGATGCAGCAACCGAATATTTGTAGTGCCAGAGACGGCGTCCATGATGGAATTTCGGACGAGATCGAAAATTTGCAGACGGCCTGGCATGACTGCCTCATGGCTGAGGCGGAGGATGCCCTTTCCATTGTGGACTAAATGAGGATCAGGAAGGATGAAAGCTTGTAGGAGAGTTGAAGATACGACGGGAGAGACTGCGCGATCGACGTGGTGAGATACAGAGATAATATGTGTTTTCGTCAACAAGGTGACCAAAGGGATTACATTGACCTGTAACTCTCGGTATAAGCTGCTTTAAAAAAACAGTGGGTAAAACCGTTTACCACCTACCAGTGTTGACTCAAATTCAGGAAATTTATAGAATGATCGGGTTTCCGCATCAAAGATCAAACGTTGACCCGCAATGTGCAAAAATGATGAATGACCACCATCGAGACACACAGGTTCTCCAAACCTGGTAGTAGGAACGTCTAAGGCGAGGGCATGGTGAAGGAAATCCCCGTCAACACGGAACTCCAAGAGTTTCCTATCAGACCAAAGACATGAATACGAAATGCATGGACACCATGAGTGAGAGACGATGCAAACCATGGAACAGACATTGTGGCGACACGAAACACGACATAGATGAGTAGTCCATTAGTCGTGACTACGGGGCACGCGTCCCATGAAAAGATTGGAGACACAGATTCCCACAAGAGCTGGTAGTTTGAATGTGATACTGTTCCAGAATCAAGGTCGTACGCCACGAATTTAATGGATGACTCGCAAAATATGAGCCACTTCCCGAATACCATTTTGGGAGGTTTTGACAGTAGTCCAGGCATTCGTATCGTTGAGATGTCTTCCATAGGCTGTGTCGTCCACGAACGTGTTAGGCGTTCAGACCGAACAAGAGTGCGCTCCAGGAATTGTATGGACTGGGAGGGAAACGGTCCAGCAGGCCGAGGGAAGCGTACATTCGTGTACAACATCCTCCAAATGGTGATCTCGTAGGTAAGATTATAGAACCGCTTAGAAAGCTGCAGAGAGGCGGCATTAATATTACCATGCTGGTGTTACCGACTGTGGGCAAGAATTTCGGAAGAGGCATACCACTCGTAGCCGAACAACGTCTCGAGGGCTCAGAAGAGAGAAAATGTGACAGATGACCTCTGACGGTAGGGTGTATAGCGATCCCATCGTCGACGACAAGGACAAAGATGGTGTTCGACTCGGAATGCCGTGGGAAACCTACTGGGTTCCACAGCATCCAATTTGCAAGTTATGTTACGACTGTCAACTTGCACAGTACATCTGAGCCACACTGAGACTCAGTGCTTCTGGGCGATCCCTGACGAATCTCAGTGCAATATATAAGTGTTTTCTTCCTTTTCAGCTGAACCAACAAGATTGAAATGCACGTGACTAGCTGCTCGGCCGAGTCCTAGCAGGAGAATAGGAGACCGACTTTTCAAAGTTACTACAACCATGCATCGGTGTCTCCTCATCTCCGGAATTTTTGCGCCATCCTCAAATTTACACAGCAGTGTGATCTTAGCAAGCGAACGCTTGCATATCTTGCGCGAGCTTGCCACGCATTCAGCTCACCCGCATTAGATCTGCTCTGGACACGGCTTGATAGCCTTGATCCTTCAAGTTTGATAAGCTTCCTTCCCAGACGTGTTTGGGAGAAACCCTCCCATACTACCATAATACTCGCAAGCTTATCCTGATCCTCAACCCTACAAGCAGTTCACTGTCACAGGTCCAAATGTTCAGAGGCAAGAAAGAGAAACATTGGCTTTTATTTCATAAGTATGCACTACGCGTTAGGTCTCTCCGCGGTCCTCACTGTAGCATCCTGCCACCGGTTCAACGTGGTGTTCTTACTGCCTCACACAATTCCAGGAAGCTTCTCCACTCCTGACTCCTAATCTCACAGAGTTACCTGGGACGAATTTGATTCGTCGTACCTCATTGACATAACATTACCACTTGTCAAATTCATTGCAGGGCCAAGAGTGACCTCTCTCTCGCTCTTGCTTCCTCATTGGCCTGTGGATACATCCGCACGCGCCGTACTCTCTGATATCACAAATCTTTGCCCGAACATGATCTCTCTCTCCACCAAGGTCAGTTGTTATACTCCCAAGCACGTGATTGGTCGATATGTGGTTGACATCGTAGGGGGGTGGCCTCGTCTGAAGAATCAATCCGATTTTCCGAGATGTCATGATGGAACATGCCTTCAGTTTAGTGTTCAAGAACCTGAACATCGAAATAGATCACTTTACTGATGCACACTACGACGGTAAGCTACTCGACAGCACCAAGTTGTTCTCGCTGGGGGCGTGTAACACCTGGAGTTGCCTGCATCACCTGGAGACAGTACAAGGTAGCCTTACGACTTCCAAACTCCGGATACGGATGGTTCGATTCTCTGGGAAATGGAAAACTTATCTCAAACACTTCTAACTCGGTTCGATGTCGCTGAGCTGCGCTTCCTGAAGATGAGGTTACGTCAAGGTCGTCATCTCGCTCACCATCACAGGAATCACTGTCGCTGCTCAGGAAGCAGCTCTTGACACCCCTGTACGCTTTCTCTGCGCTGCACTCGTTGAACCTTGGTTCATTCCTCTCCTGGGAAATCAATGACGCTGCGTACGCACGGATGGCCTCGGCGTGGCTGGAGTTGAGGTCTTTGAAGGTAGGCAGGACCGGTGTGTTCAAGGGGAGGCTGGCAGCGAGTGTTGGAGCAGTAATCGTTGTGTTATCGTTTTGCCGCCATTTGGAGACGTTGCACATCATCTTCGATGGCCCGACTCCAACTCCATTGGATTAGATGTGGGCGAACCGGGACGTTGGTGACCATTATAGGTTGAACTTAGTGACGAGTAACGAGAAGGTGAGTGTAGGTAAAGGTCAAGAGAGAAAAGAAGGACAAGAGGCGGTGTATCGGGTCAACTGGGGTGTCTTGAATCCGTACATCACCTCAATCTACGTTGGACATTCGCCAATCAGGGACGATGTGGACGGGTCGGAGCAACTGGAATACTGTCTGAAATCGGTCATGCCACATTTGAAGACAATCGAGTCGGGGAAGGGACTGTCTGACATAGTGGAGCATTGGAAGATGGTACAGCAGGTGCTTGTGAGAGGCTTCCCCAGTTAAGAGATCAGCAAGCCTGACGCCACAGCACCCTCTAGACACACCGTGATCTGTGGGTGATGATCTGACGGGAATGTCACGATAAATGAGTAGACAGAATGAAGAATAGACGAGAAGTGGTACCCTTTTGAGTCATGACGTCGCCTGGTCGCAATCTTATGTGCACGAGTGGTACTTAATAGGACACGTGAAAGACGCGATCTCTCATAAAACTATGTATGTCGTATGTGTCGCCTGCGCTGTCTTGACAAGTCGTCGGAGTAGAACGTGACCGAATTGAATGCACTACTGCAAGACTATACTAAGAGTGTGAGTGACCCAAGGAATCACTTGCCAACTTTGCGGTGCCCATCCGTGTGAAGAGCACCACTGACACCGAGAATGGGTGTACAAACATGTACATCTGGTGACCTATCTGGTTCCATCGTTCGTACTGTCGTCCAGCATCCATGTGCATCCTACCACCAGAGATCATCAGTCATATTTTTAGCCTTCTGAGTCCTCGAGACGTCATCCAGCTACGACTAGTACGCTCGTCTTCTTTCGATCAATCTTTGAGTTCGTCCCCACCTGGTCCTGATGCTCACACTCGGCAGGTTTCCAGGCAGTTCCATGACCTTACTTACGATATTGAGATCTGGAGAACGTTGTACACAAATGCGCGATTACCTCGACCCCCTGGACCATTTCCTTCCCAGTCACTCCTCTTCCTTGAGCGCACGCTCGTTCAATCTGAATGCGTAGCACAATCGTGGACGACGCAGCCAATGAGAGACGTCTCAACTGTATCGATTGAAATGCAGGAAAAACTATCATTTCCTCCTATAATTCTGCACGGAAGGTGGCTCGTTGGCTGCGAGTCCTCCAACAAGCTCGTGGCGCACGACCTCGACTCAAACGCAAGACCACCCCGACAGCTCCTATGGGAATCAACATTGCAGATTGAAATGCTGGATGTATGCCCCGCGGTCTCCACCAGCGGATTGCTCATCCATATCATGTTTTGCTGTAGTGCTACTAAAGAGTCTTTGGTTCCATGGTCCGTATTGCCCCGCAAAGCCTCGCTCTGGTGTTCATGCATATTATTCCCTTATCTTCTGGTTTCATAGGAACTTAAAGTTTCTGCAGTTCCGTGTGAGCGGTGATTCTCTCCTTCACACCCTCAGTTTGGACATTCCTACAAGCAAGTTAGGTAACCCAGCATATCTTGAGGGTGGCCGTACACCATTTTGCTACATCGCGTATCAATTGATATTCGATGCCGAGACTCAATCATTCTATGAAATTTGTCGTGATTTTAGTTCGGAGCTTGTGAGTGATGGGTTGCTAATCCTATGAACGCGCTTATTGAGTCCCAAATCAAGGTATCATTCGATTTCAATTCCACTGATCGGGCCCCTCGGGACGTCTTGTTGACCAAAACACACGTCATCGCCGTGTTTCACACTGACACGAAGACTCTCTTTCAAGCATTCACAACCCCAGTCCATAATAGTACAGGTGTCCTCCGCCTCTCACATGAAGGAGTCATACCTGGCCATGTCAAAAACCTTGATCTCATCCGAAATTCTATTGTGGATCCTGTCTCGGGTGCAACGAGTATTCGGCTTCTCCATCAATTCTTCGAGGACGATAATCTTCACTTCTCTTGCATCGACCTCGTGCTGCCCAGACATTCATCCGCTGACACCGTCCTACCGATAACCATCGACGTGCAAGAGGTCGCCCACGTACATCATGCTCCGTTTCTCTTGACCATCTGTCAGAGGTGCTACATTGAATCTTCGGATGACGGGCATGTGAGAGGTATTTGGCGGATTGTCATGCCACATGGCCCTTCCGGAGAAGTGTCTTCTCCCTTTCCTACCATACGATTCTCAATCGACGCGAGCGGAGACAAATGTGTCGCGGTTCTTGGCCAAATTTTAGTCCCTCAGTGGAGGCAAATTTATGATCCCCCTTGGTCTAGAAGTCTCTTCTTCGATGTCGTGAGAGGGAGGCTGTATTACGAGCGAATTCGATATATTCTAGGTGTAGACGATGATGACGGTGTTGTTATAGACCTCACGTAGCTGTTACAATACCTGTGTCAGCCAAAATGTACCTGCTAACGGATATGTTTTCGTTTATCAGACCATCCGTAAATCTTGATGTACATGCTTTTATTTCATTCTCCCCCCAGCAGATCCTGCACCATCTTCCACCGCTCCGTTAGGCCAGTTCTCCGACTGGATTGTCTCCAACTGCGGCGTCACCGACTTCAAACAGCATAGCAATTCCTGCAACCCATCCACGTCTGCCCCAATTGGTGCCGGTGAGTGCCCAGCGTAATGCGCCGATTCAAGACATTCCTGAGCCACCACCCTTGTTCTTCCTTTCCCTCATTCACCTCCACGCCAACATCCCCATCCGCATTCTCGTTACCCATCTCCGATTCCCCATGCTTGCCTTCCCTGTCCATCTGTCCCCATGGCAGGCGACAGAGGCGAAACTGACCGGTCGAACACGATATGCGACGTCCCCAAATGAGACCAACAGCTGAGCAGCACGATCACGCACCAACAGTCGTCACTGGGTCCTCCTTTTACACGCCAGTTGTGCCCAGCTTCAATTTTAGCCACGCCAAAGCCATTCGGGCATCCACGACGTTGTCGATGTCCGGGGTGCACAACGAACTGAAGCATAGCGTATGCAGCGCAGTCGAGTGACGTGGAACCGCGTCGGGAACAAGCGAAAGGTATTTCCGACCAAGGTGAACCGTCCCCGTTTACGTGGAGATGGGAATGTGCCGGGCTCCCTTGTACCGTCTGCAGGTAATGTTTACAGGCCAAGGAAGCGGTGTGTCCAGCGAGAAGGTGTGGATGCTGTCGGGGAGCTTACTGCCGTATTGTTCCCAGAAAAAGGGACCTAGTTCGACGCCTAACATTTTCAGTGTTGGCTTGGAGGTGAGCTTCACCATGCCACGACTGAGAAACAGGAAGGTTGGAGAACATGGAAATGGGGCAAGTTCCTTACGGTATCATGCATGTGCTCAACGTATACTTCGAAATCCAAGTTGCTGATCAGGAAAGTGGTCAACGAGGTCACATTTGGGGATAGGTTAGGTAGATCACTGGCAGAGACGGAGTATATAAAGGACCACAATTGTGAGAGAGGGAGTCACTCTTGGTCCTGCAAAGGCTTTAAGAAAGGACACCGTCATGACCATGTCATTGTACAGCGGCGAGTCGACGAGCTCAGTGAGATTAGTGGGAAGGACCACGGAGAGACCGAACACATATTTATGGAATGGCAGCCACTGGTTACGTTTCTTGCTCCTAAACCTGCGGTAGTGAAGTGTCGATAGGAATCAAGGTATAAAGACGTACTAGAGCAATGGTGAGAGAGCATTTCGCTCAGATGCGTCTTGGTAGGAGTTTGATTAGAGGACCAGGGCGGCCGTCAAGCCGCACCCAAAGCTGGTCTCAGGGGAGCTGAATGCATAGCACGTTTGGGCGAGACGCAAGCGTCCGTTTGGTGAGCTTGCGGTCCTCCTCGCGTCAATTCTCACTCTGCATGAATTTGAGGATGGTGCAGAGGACTTCGGATATGAGGAGACATCGAAGCATAGTGGTGGCGGATAGCTAGTCTCCTATACTTCTGCCACTAAATATGTGTTTGTAGAAATGGTGAAAACAAACACCAGCTTGCATGATGTTTCTGATCACCGTACTAGATGTTCCTTGGCCTGGTGCAAAGCGCGTGGTAAAAGTTGAAAATGCTCTAGGAGTCTAGCCTGACTCGCGTCGCTTGTTTACATCCTCAACACATCCTACGCCAGAGGTCGTCTGCTGATTCTCATCCGGGTATGACTAGCAGACCTGGTTTCCGGCTCCTCTCAGAGTTCCATTACTCAATCTGATCACGTTACACCGCGCTCTGGTAGGTTTGCAAACAATTCTTGGATTGTACGTTGCATTAACGTTGGCGGTTGGGTCTGCAGGAACCCAAGTGCATAGGACCAATCATCCAATGACATTGTCCGTGACGCGTAACGAGCGCTTGAGCGCTGAGTACCTTGGTCTGATGTAAGTTAAGAGTCAATATGGCAGTATTGGTAAGAACGAGATGGGCAAAAAAGGGGGTATGCATCTATGGTCTAAATAAGCGAGCACCAAGCAGAGCAAAAAATTCAATATGGGTTCAATGTTCCTGCGACAGAGGACAACGACAAATGTGATGACAAAATTAACCATCAGGCAAGACGACATTTAATCACGCATTCCAGGCAGTTGCCTGGTTATAATTTGGTGGGGAAACCTCACTAACCACGATGGAGGAGCGGTCCGTGAGACTCGGACGAGGTTGCGAATGACCGAGTTTTGGAAATTCGTCGGCTAGTGACAGACCACCTCCGGGTGCTTCTGGAAGAGGCCTCCGTCCTGGACCCTGTAGTATCGTAAAAGGGACTCAACATCGTTGCAGCAGAAAAGAAGGCAAGAGCGACGCACCTCGTCACCCGCAGACGGAGTTGGCGAGTTCGGTGTATCAACAACGACGCTTTGCGAGTCGCGAGAACCGAGTGCAACGGGGACGCTCAGCCGATGCTGTGCAGTAAGATTGTTAGCGGGTTGTTGAGCTCTCCAGGCAAAAGCTTGGGCCGGTGTATCGTTTCGCAATAAGCTCGCGTTGCTTCTGGTCTCCAGCGACGAAGAAAAACCAGTGGGGGTCAACCCAGCTGAATCGGGAGGTCGTCGCTGAAGAGTATAAGCTCGGTAAAGGTCTTGTTTAATGGCCACGGCGGCTTTCCAGCGCCGGTAGAAAAAGAAGGCCACTCCTGCGCTCAGAACTGCGGCTGCGACTGCAACAACTATGCCAGCGATTGCTCCTGAGCCAAGCTTACTAGCACTGACAAAGTATAAGCCAGCTGCTGCTTCCGCAGTCAAAACATTTTCGAATCACTTACTTTTGAGATACTTTGCCCGAACCCGAGTTCGGTGATGGTGGGGTGGTGGTAGAAGTAGAACTGCAGGACATAGAGTTGTATCAGCCCAACAAACAAAACATGGAGTCAATGGCAAGATACCTAGCTATAGTCCACAGCTGCGCATAATCGATATTCAGGGATTGCCCATTTGCAGCAGGGAGGTTGGTAAGAACGAGCTGATGCGAACCAGGGCCAAGGTTATTGGCGTGGTAAACCATGGTTCCGTAGTTGGTAGGGTAAACGCTTGATGCATTATACTGCACGGTCTGGCCACCATCCAACTGAGCTGAATATGGTCCATTGGAAGGACCGGAAGTTCCAAAAAGGTTTATGGCCTCGCCTGGTGAATGGTCAGTGAGGCGTGGCACTCCGCAAAACAGGAAGCGCGCCCTATGCGGCATGTAAGTTGTCGAAATGGAATGAATGGAGAAGGGCCCACTGTGAATGTGAATGTGACGCTTGCCTCGTATGTTTGCGTGATACTACAAGCAATGAGATGTGCGAAACTGGGCAGTTGACACCGCTTACTGGCCAGTGCCATTGCTGAATAAACCAAAGTTGATGGCGCTCGAGGTAGTGCTCCAAGCTGGTTCTTGGTATTGAAAGCGGGAATCGGTGTCCTGGACTGTTTCGATAACCAGCTGGTCGTTTTCATCCCCGACTTGCGATTGCCACACAATCTGTGGTATGTTGAGCGCTTGAGCAGAGGTGGGGAGGCGGCGACTGACCATGTCAATGTCCACGTACTGGCCCTCGGATCCGGTGTTTGTCAGCTTGAGGCTATGCGTTCCCTGGCTGAGCGTCGACATGTTGAAAATGGATTGCTGGAACAAGTTGTTCGCGGCACCATTAAGATTTGAGAAGGTCGCGCTATCAACTTGGACGGAGTAAGTCCCATGATTAGGCCGGTTCGCCCCATAAATCCAGATGGCGGTCCCATTGAAGTTGAAGGTTGCCGAGCCGTCTGTGACATTGTTTGTCGCGAATGTACCGAGGTAATAGCTGTGGAAAGAGTGAGTGAGTGCGTCCAGCAAACGCCGGGGACATGTCCAGGGAACATACTCGGAAGTAAATGTGTCGCCTTGGGATGAGCCTGGAATCCAAGTAGCATCATACAGAATCAAAGGGGACTTGTCGTCAATGATGTTGGTGACCAAGGGCATGCTGGTCGGGACGAAAGAGCTTCCGTCATCACCAGCCTCTATGGAGGAAATGACGGCAACCTTGAGCTTGATTTGTGTTCGTGGGAATGGCTCTGCCAGACGCAATTGTTCATTTGCTTACCTATCTTACAGTGCTGCCTGCGTAGGTTCCGCAATGGAGACAAGTCAGCGGATGCCAATTCGAACCAAACGACGACCACACCTTTGGTCGAACCCCCATGATGAGTTTGGTCGATCGCTTTCAAATCGGATGGACGGACGGACGTGCTACTAGGAATCTAGATCACAGTGACGCCGGCGCGCTTGTTTGCCCCAGCGATTCACGATCGATAGCAACGAAGATGAATGCATGGACCTGCGGAAGCAAACAGTGAGTCACGCGATCATGATGAAGCCACTGTGTTTCCATGGATATCATATGGTTCAGGAGTCAGGACATTCGTCGTTGGTTGCCCATACAACTTTTTGCGTGGGGGCAGAGGTACTGTAATGCTGGTACTTAGTGAGTAACTCGCCGTGTTAGAGACTCTTTATGATATTTTCAGTGCACCTAACGTCGAGCCGCTGGAATCGACACGCATGGGCCTACCAGCGCACTTCCGTGGTCACAAGTGCTCGACGTGCGTTTGTCTGGACCACGCACCTTTGGTCCATCTATCATTTGTTGAAACCGCACATTTATGTAAAGCTAGATCCCCCGGCCGAACACAGTACTATAACCTCTTGTTTGATTCAAGTTGCCACTCGGTTGATTCGTTATACCTCGTTATCCTCGAGTTCACCGTCGCGATCTTGCCCAGGCTGGTTGGCCTACAACTGGCACTTCAAGGGGGGCCTGTTGTTCTCCTATACATGTTGCAGCGCTCACAGACGTATTCTCATCTTGCATGTCCTACTCAAATTCAATTCAAATCCATCTCAAACTCGGGCACGCGTTACAAAACCAACTCTCGTATACTAATGCTCATATGCGTACAATCCCTACTTCTCCAGCCTTCCACCTAGATGACAGGTTCTACAGCGGATACAGGTCAGCAATGACGATTCAAACTGAGCGAGCGTACCTTCGGTAGGCAAATGGTCGCCCTGACCTCCCCGATGTTTGGCTTCAAACTCTACCGTGCATGACTCAGTGCATATCGATGGCATTGCATGGATAGACGTACGCGCTGGGTCACGGGTGGCGACGCCGGCGCGCTTGTTTGCCCCAGGTTCCTTGTTGGCGCCTTCGGACAAGCGTTTGACTTCACGCTTTGTGAGCTCGTCGTCTGGGATCTTCTGGATGGTTTCCGGGGGAAAGGAATCGACAGGTTTGTCGCCGACGAAATTCTGCCTGACCATGGTTGAAATGATAGTGGGTTGAGTGCAAGGTGGAGTGAAATAGTGGTGACAAGACATCATCGCTTTGTCATCCAACGTGACTCCAAGTATGCTATTACACTACAGTACGACTATCTTCACAGCGTGATCAGCTCTGTGACTCGCCGTGTTAGCTGCTATTCGACGAGGTGTCGAGTGCCCGAACTTCCATTTCGTTTGTCTGTTTCGCTGTCCCCCCCGGGTTCTTGTTCTCGTGCTTCTCCTCCGCTGAATCACCGCCTCAGTGGGTCACTGGTGCCAACGATGGCGACGTACATACCCCCAAATCCTTGAGCGATGCCCTCGACGTCGCCTGCTCCAACGGACCGTCTGGCTAGCTTCGCGCTGTTGTCTGCAGCCCCCTGACGATGAGTCTTGTGTGACATGAATTGGCAATGACATCATGAATGGTCTGAGCACGTGGGCGTCTAATATCGAACGTGAGAACCAAGTCGAACTGTGCCCTTGGCCGCGTTGCAAGTTGGTTTTCAAAGGTCATGGTGTCACGAAGAGGAGCGGGGCGCCATCCACGCGCGCTATCCTGCTCCCTCGCAGACCTCGAATGCACAGAGTCCAGCGCGTGCGCAGTCGTGGCCCCTCCCTGTGCCACATCACTGACCCTGCACTACAGCTCTCAATTACTCGCCGTCCCTAAGGCAAACAAGCCCTCGATTTCCATTCGCCAGTTCCTCAAACCCAACAGACCCACGAAGATAATCGCCTATTCCATCCATCGTGCTCTCCTCGTCTCCGAAATATTCTCCCTCATCCTCCACTTTATTCGCCAGTTCGACGAGTCGCCCGAGAGCGACCACAAACGCGATCGCACCTCGGGGAAACGCACGCTCGCAGCACTCGCCCGGACATGTCGCACGCTGAGCGACCCCACGTTGGATGCACTCTGGATGCGTCTGGACAGCCTCGATCCACTGATAAAGGTCTTGCCGCGCCGCATGTGGGCCAGGAAACGCTATCCATTTATCGTGCGTACGTCGATGATCTTTGCATCCTCACTACACAGTCATCTCCACAGGTCCGGATGTTCATGGGCGAGAAACAGTGGGTGACGTTTCACAAGTACGCAGTGCGCGTAAGATTCGTTCGCGGTCCCTGTTGGCGTGTCTCGGCCACAGTTCAACAAAACGTCATCGATGCCGTCGCGCGGTATCCGAAAGCATCCCTCCCGTTGCTTCCCAACCTCACCGAGCTCGTATGGAGCGAACTAAAAATGTCAAACCTGATCGATCCCAGCGTGTCCCTTATCAAGTACTTTGCCGGTCCAGGGGTGACCACTCTATCGCTCTTTCTCATCTGTTGGCCCAACCATATCTCCTCCGAAATCGCCGTCCTCGCTGACCTCCCCAATCTCTGTCCAAATGTCACTTCCTTCACCGCCTTCTTTCCGCGCTCTTCCTACAGCGATCACTCGCGCGAAATCGGTGACATTGTCCGACAATGGCCGCGCCTCCGCACACTGCGTAGCTGTGCACTTTCCCAGCCGGTCATGGACACGCTCACTTCCAGAGAGACGCTCGACACGCTTAGCATCGAGCTTAACAACTCGAGTACGGCAGTTTACGTCGGTCATCTCCCATCGCACGTCCGTACGTGGTCACTTGGTGGCAACAGTGCCGCTCTCTGTCTACGCTACCTCGAAACCATCCAAGGTAGTCCGACGGGTTTCCATCTACGGATTGGTGCGGACGATTCGACGACGGCGGATATGGAGGCATTGGTGAGCGTATTGTCGACACGGCTAGACAAGACGCGATTGCGCACGCTCTCGATCGAGTTGACGTCGTCGTATTGGAGTACGCCTGCAAGCGATACCTTCTCTCTCTCGCCTTCCCTCCTTTTCTCGATCTCGTCTTTTCCCTCGTTGACAGAGTTGGACGTCAGCACGTATTGTTCGGCCGAGGTGGACGACAGGGCGTACGAGACGTGGATATCTGGGTTGAAGGGATTGACGAGTCTAAAGATGGGTGTGGCGGACGTGTCCAAGGCAAGACCAGTTGCGAGCGTGTCGGCACTGTTGGCGGTGTTGAGGGCGTGTCGGCGGTTGGAGACGTTGTGGTTCGTGTTCGACGGATCTTTGGGGCTGCCACCCGCGGACGACAAGGGAAAACGACGATGGCTGTTGAAGAGCAAGACCGAAGGCGACGGACCCGAAAACGAGTGGGGCGTGACGAATCACCAGATTACCCAGATCCGCGTCGGGTTTTCGCCGCTTGGAGAGGATGAGAGAGGGTGGGAAGCGATGGCGAGGTGTTTGAGGACGGTGATGCCACGGTTGGAAAAGATTTGGACGGAGAGGTATCCGGCGGATGTGGATGAACGGTGGCGGAGGGTACAGGAGATCATGGTGTGCAAGTGAAGGGGGCACATGCGCGTGCGTTTATCTATCGTGTTTTGTTCGTTCGCTTCTTTTCCTTTGCTTGGGGTTGATGAGGATGATATCAGATTCAGTTTTTGTTTTATTGCTCGTAGCTTTGGCGTGTTGTAAGATAGCGCATCTAGATTCTACATGTCGCCTTTGCTGGTATCTCGTCCAGCATCGTGGCGCTCCCAACGACCAGCTAAGTTATTGGCACTGGATTATGTTGGTAGGGTTCGCGAATAAATAAATAAATACTGCTACACTTGTGCTAACAAGTTATCCAAAGATTTTGAACGAGTCTCCGATAGAAAGCTGCTGGCCTCTTTCAGCATACCGGCCCGTTTCTGTCATTTTCAAATGAAGATACGGGAGTATGTGGTAAGCAATATGTTTCGATTGGCCATGATACCCTCCAACCCAGCTCCCTTATATCCATATCGATGACTGACAGAGGACGTGGTGTCGTCGCGGGGAGAGGTCGCGCAAGTGCAAGTGCTAGGGGCGCTCCGACCGAGCGTGGATCTCCCGCCATCCGAGTCCACCTTCGTGGCCGCGGAGGCCCAACTCCTCCATCCTTGCGAGGTGCTGATCGCGGTCGTGGCAGAGGGCTTCCTGTTCGTGGTGGCCTGCAGAGGGGGCGTGGCGGGGGGTACGTATCCCGACGTGAGCGTGAACGCCTCTGATAGTCCTTTGTTTTCAGCATCTTTATGATCGGTCAGCCGGCAGACATCGATCAGCGCATCGCGGACAACTCGGACAAGGCGCTCGTCGCCTCGTTCC
>JBBPMO010000266.1:0-33107 GCA_038090315.1 Xanthoconium stramineum | reverse complement strand
CACACACGTTTGTAAACTCCAACACTCCCCCTCAAACGGAAGTGGGTCTACTGTAGTGAAATGAATAGAAAGGTAAGACAGAAAATATCTATCTGAAAGATTCCAATGGAATTCTATGTGAGGAATCGTGAGCGTGAGTGAGCAACGCGTCCCGAAAGTGTGGTTACCCGATATTGCAAGTCGCGCCTCACTTGCACCTCACAGCGCTGTCCAAGTATGCGGTTGGCCTCGGTCTACTCCAGTGGCCTTGTCTTCGTGCTTCGGGGTTGTCCGGCTTTCCATACCCTAGTGGGGTCTCCTGAAATTTTAATTAAAAATTAATTCTTGCGCAGCACCAATTAGGACGAGTCAGTCACGGGGTGACTAGGACTAATGACTAATGACTGTTACATGCCACCAGTCTCAGCATCAAAGAGATTCAACACACTATGGGTCTGCCTTTTCCAGATGAATTGATCGGGTTGACTTTCAATCATCTTGACGTGCCATCGCTTCTCAGATGCATGCAAGTGAGTTTGATTCATTTCCCAGACGCACTCAGGTTGTTCATTGACGAAACAAGGTCTGCAAGTTGTTCCATTCCGTCATCTCAGGAAGCACCCATTTGGTCTACAAGATCGAGTTGTTCGCGTCTCACATGGAGGATAACGAACAGTCACACATGGACACCGTCAGCCGATCGAATCTTATACGGCAATACAATCAGGGCTGGAACAATATGGAATGGACATCGTTCGGGACTGTTCCCATGGCTGATGGTCATTGTTGGGAGTTTTCAGGTGGCATGCTTGTGCAGTCGACTCACGAAAACGAACTCTCCTTCGTTCAGTTACCCTGCAAACTCAAGGGCATTCCAGAAAAGAGGTGGTTTGTCCCATTCGACTTCAGAATCCGTGACTTCACGTTAGACAACTCCCAAAATCTCGTCGTCTTACTTGAATTGGTTGGTACCTTGTGAGCGTATACCCTTTTATCTGCATGGTTCGAGTTTAAACCGTTTGCGTAATTAGTCCGCACATGTCATGCAAGATTCACTTGCGAACTCTTTCTGGGGAACATCATCCCCGCACCGCTGTGACACACATAACATACGTATCAACGGGCCTCCACACCGAGTTCTCTTTTCTGATCCAGATTTGTGGCAATCACCTCGCTATCCTCTTTTGCGATCAATTCGGTGCATCATCTCAAAATTCTTTTCTCGTCTGGAACTGGCGAACTGGACGTCAGGAACTTGTCAGTAATCCGTCCTCTGTTTACCTGATTTACCTTTGATTTCTTCTATAACCAGTATATCTACATGCCACAGTTCCAATCTTTTGCCTTCATGTCAGAGGACCAGATTTTAGCAGCGATTCTCAGATCAGACACGGAGCCCACGTTGCAAGTATTGACGGTGGCGGAGCATG
This sequence comes from Xanthoconium stramineum, assembly GCA_038090315.1. Taxonomy (NCBI): domain Eukaryota; kingdom Fungi; phylum Basidiomycota; class Agaricomycetes; order Boletales; family Boletaceae; genus Xanthoconium; species Xanthoconium stramineum. The sequence goes on along the minus strand of JBBPMO010000266.1, from coordinate 31,698 downwards.
TTCACCCGATTCAGTCATTGGAGGACATCCCCTGCGCATGTGAATTACGATATCCAAGGCTGCAGGGAAATGTGGAGTACTTCATGATTCGATCAGAACCCACACCAACTTGGAAGCCACCCGCCGGTTTAGGGGTTCCTTTCTACTGTTCTCGGAGGAACTTCATCTTCACGGTATGCGTGCGCACCCTTTGTGGTGAGAAGCACGAGAGTACAGTTCTCTTTGTCCCTCTATCCACTTTACTCGCAGAGGTCGAACGTTCGCGCGATGTCCCACGTCGTAGCGTCCCCTGGGATGCCTGGGGTCCGAATGGAACACGTATGCTTTTCAGGGAGCCATCGGAGACTTGGGTCTGCTATACCTATGGTATGAAATTTATTCAGGGTCTACGGTGGAAAAATGGACATGTAGCGCGGGTTTATGATTTCAACCCCTATGTGACGAGGAAGCATGTCAAGACGAGGATCGAATCCCCCATTCCGTGGATGCGCCTTGGGGAACAGTCGAAATGTCGATGTGAAAGTTTCTGCGAGGAAGTCGTTACAAAGCTGCCTGGGCGTGTTGCCATGGTCACGCTCGAACATCTGGACGAAGGTTGGGATGCTGCCATGATCGGGGAGGATCACATTGTGATGGTACAGGTGAGATATCGACACCGGACACTTTCATACCCTTACAACTGACTTTTTTGTCTCCGTAGCCTGAGTCTTCCACATACGGTTACATGGCCATGTAAAATTTGAGCTTTGACGCGTCTAACTACCATCGTTTTGAGTGCGAATGCATTGATTGGCTAACCACCGACCCTAGTCAACCGCGATGACAGTGGGTGGGGTCACGCCCGGGAATTGGTCCTGCGCCTAGAGGTGTGGGTGATGAAACAAGTTCAATTGTCAATGTGTGGTCCTCAACTTCAAGTAGTGATGTGCTGGGCTTGGGCTTCAGGCCCTGAGCCCGGCCCGGCCTGCTCTAGGGGCTCAATCAGGCTCAAGGCCCGGGCTTCCATCTTAGTGAGCCCCAGGCCTGAGCTCCGGCTTAGAATAAAGTCTTACAGAATACAGTGGGACCTCAAGTCTGGCAGTGGTGGTGCAGTACCAGTCCGACACCAAGACATCATCGATCTGGAGGTGGCGCTCGCGCTCAAAGTGTGCATTATTTTTCTGCCTTGGATGTCTCATAACCCAACTCGGACTCGTTTGCTTCCGTTGCGTAACTTGCGTTGGATTAACGCGAAAACTATGCTTCCTCTTACCCGTGCCGGTCGCTTTAAGTATTTGAACATCATGTGTCAATGGTTCGTCGTTGCCCCGACCCAGGGAAGCTTTACAAAAAGTACCCAGAGACGACGCACTATCCTTCGCGCGTAAGACAAAGGTACTTCGTACCTCGTGTTCTCTGACCTATTCCGTGTACCATTTACACATTCCTAAAATGCCAGGTTTCCTCCTGCTTCTTCCCCTTCTTCACAACTGCCATCACACTGGTTTGCATTCCGCCCACCAGTTGGAGAACAGCTCGTCTATTAGGACTATCAATAAATGCATCTTTAGCTATATTTCCTTTTTCGGCACCATGCGACATACCGTTTCTTCCCCCCCCAGTCTCGTACCATTCGACTGGATGTAAGCTCACTATCGCATTGGTTCTACCCCTTCTATTGGAGTTCTGTCCACCTTGCCACCCAAAGTGATCCGTCTCTTTGGCTTCCCTTACAATTCGTCTCAGCAATCGGTACGGTACGACCAGCTCGGAGAAACGATGGACCTTGAGGAAGCCATTGCCCTCGACCGGGAAGCACTCACTCTTCGCCGCAAGGTCATCCTGATCGGTCGGTGTCTTTGCACAACCAGCTTAGAGCAATGCAGGACCTCGACGAAGCTACTGTCCTTGGCCGAGATGCACTCGACCTTCGCCCGCAAGGACACCTTGAATGAACGACTTAGCACTGTCTCTCTGAACGGTACAAGCAACTCGGTCGAGAAGTACCCGACCTCCACGCTCAAGGGCATCCCAGTCGGGCTGTATCTTTAAACAACTTCGCGATCAATCCTTGCAGCCGGTACAAGCAGCTCAGGCCTATGCAAGACCTCGACGATGCCATCGTCCTCCACCGGGAAGCACTTGATCTTTCTCCGCAAGGTCACCCTGATCTGTCTGCGCGTTTGAACGATCTCGCAGCCCGCTTCTCCACTCGGTATAACCAGCTTGGAGCAATGCAGGACCTTGACGGGGTATTGTCCTTAGCCGAGATGTACTCCACCTTTGCCCGCAGGGACACCCTGACTGGTGGATGCCTTTGAACAACTTGACATCCTGCCTCTCCAATCGGTACAAACAACTCGGGGCAATGCAAGACCTCGACGAAACCGTTGTCTTCGACAGAGAGGCACGCGACCCTTGTCGGCAAGAAGACCCTCATCGGTGGACGTGTTTGAACAACTTTGCGCTCTGTCTCTCCACTCGGTATGGTCAACTTGGAGAAGCCAAGGACCTCGACGAGGCCGTTGCCCTCGATCGAGAAGCACTCGGCTTTCGCGCTCGAGAGCACCTTGATCGGGCTGTCTCATCAAGCAACCTCGCGGTTGACCTCCACAATCGGTACAAGCAGCTCGGGGCAATGCGGGACCTCGACGAAGCCACTGTCCTCAACCGGGAAGCACTCGATTTTCACCCACAAGGACACCCTGATCGGTCGGTGTCTTTGAACAACCTTGCGGCCCACCTCTCCACTCGGTACGACCAACTTGGGGAAATGCAAGACCTCGACGAGGCCCATCGTCCTCGGCAGAGAAGTACTTGATCTTTGTCCGCAAGGTCACCCTGATCGGTATGCATGTCTGAATAACCTTGCAGTCCGTCTCTCCACTCGTTATAACCAGCTCGGAGCAATGCAAGACCTAGAGGAAGCCATTTTCCTGGACCGGGAAGCCCTAGTCCTTCGCCCGCAAGGTCACCCTGACCGGTCGATGTCTTTGCACAACTTTTCACTTCGCCTCTTCACTCGGTACAAACAGCTTGGAGCAATTCAAGACCTCGACCGAGAAGCGCTCGGCCTTGGCCCACGAGGAAATCCTGATCATTCAACGTCCTTAAACGACCTCGCAGTTTATCTCTCCACCCGATACGAGCAACTCGGTGCAACACAGGACCTTGACGAGGCGAATATCCCCGACAGAGAAGTCCTCGGCCTTCGCCCACAGGGACACCCTGATTGATCGATGTCTTTGAACAACCTCGCGGTTGGCCTCTACGCTCGTTGTGAGCAGCTCAGGGCAATCCAAGACCTCGATGAGGCCGTTGCCCTTGACCGAGAATCACTCGATCTCCGTCAGCAGGGACACCTTCGACCTAGCTCTTTGAACAACCCTGCATATCGTCTCTCAATGCGATACAATCAGTTTGGGGCAATGCAGGATCTCGACGAGACCATTGTCCTCAGCTGAGAAGCCCTCCACCTTCGCCCGCAAGGACATCCTGAGCGACCACAGTCCTTGGTCAATCTTGCGGGCTACCTGTGTAATCGGTTGATGCGGTTGAAGCAGTTGAAGGATAAGGAAGAGGCGTTCAGTCTTTATACTCAACTCAAACAGGTATCGCAGATCGTATCTTCCACTGATCTTTATGCTACAAGGGCATGGATCGATATGGCTGAACGTTTCCAACATCCCACGTTACTTCTTGCATATGAAACGACTCTTCGATTACTTGTACAATATTTGGCCATTCTGCCATCCTTGTCTCAACATCTTGTCATACTCAAAAATCTCACGTCATCGCTCGCCGTCGACGCGTTTTCGGCTTGTCTCCGTAACCGCTCCCCTACCCATGCAGTAGAGCTTCTAGAGCAAGGACGAGGTCTCTTTTGGAGCCAGCTCACTCACCTTCGTTCTCTTGACGACGTCATTGCATCTGGTTCAGCAGGAAAGACGTTAGCAGACGAATTTATGTGAATAGCCTCGCTCATCCGCGATACCCTCGATTCTCCTGGTGCCGAACAGCATGATCAGTTGTACCATCTTAATCTTCAAATGCAAAGTGTCGTCACCAACATTCGCGACCTGCCTGGTATCTCCTGCTTCCTTCTTCCCTCTTTGTTCCCAGATCTCCAATGCGCGGCTAGCGGGGGACCTCTCATCATCGTGAGTGCCAGTCAACACAGTTGTGATGCGCTCATCGTCCTACACGACCGAGATCCTGTCCACATTCCGTTGCAAATCACTCAGGAAAATGTTCGAGGCCTGGCAACCGAGCTCCGTACCTTGACTGCGCGTGCAAGGAGGGCGGACGTGACGAAAGAACTCGCGTTCCTCTTACGCAGACTCTGGGATCAAGTCGTTTGGCCAATCGTCGATTTCCTGCAGGCAACCCATCCATCCGAGTCGCGCATCTGGTGGTGTCCGACCGCCGAGTTTTCTGTGCCGCCGCTGCACGCTACTGGTCCGTTTAGGAAGGGTCGACGGAATCTCCCTGATCTCTACATCTCGTCTTACACCCCGACCCTGACGACCCCCATCCGTGCTAGGCGGCACGACCCACAGAATTCATCATTCGAAAGGAAGCGTTTCATCGCGATCGGTCAAGCCAGAGCGGTCGGTGAGAGTGAAGTTTTGTCAGTAGACGCGGAGCTGGACAGCATTGGCCAACACATCAGCCATCTCGCACGTTCACGCGCATAGACGGCGAAGCGTCTTGCATCTCTAGGGTGGTTGAAGAGCTAGGCAAGAACGAATGGGTTCACCACGCGTGTCACGGTCACGGTCTCCCAAATCCGACACGACCATTCAAATCGGCGTTCTCTCTGCGCGACGGACATTTCACGATCCGACGCGTCATTGGGCACGATTTGAAGAATCCCGAGTTCGCGTATCTATCTGCGTGCCATACGACGGTCGGAGACGAAGAAAGTCCGGATGAGGTGGTTCATCTTGCGTCGGCGATCCAGTTCAACGCCGGATTCCGTTCTGTGATTGGGGCAATGTGGGCGGTGGACGACGGCGTGACGAACACGAACACGTCGACGTTTTACAAATATATGGTGGACGAAGCCGGCCGACTGGATCATACTCGGGCAGCGTTCGTGCTCAACAAGATGATGAGATCCGTGGATGTGCCCCTTGATCAACGAGTTCTCTATATCCATCTTGGTGCCCAGTTGTCCTCGTCCTCGCTCTCTCATATTACTCGTTGTTTGTAACTACATACACACCATCACTTATGCTATCAATGACACAGACACTCAACCCCAACTGGATACAATTCCACATGACCCAAAAAGTGGACTACACCTTGATGGTGGCTTCCCCGGCCCCATCATACCCAACGCCTCTCAAAGTCCAAGTACACGTCAACGGTTGTACACGTCCATTACTGTCCGTGGCACGGCTGAGCACTGTCAGCTCGAGTTTACCTCGGGCGTCGGTCAAAAACATGGCATCAGCGTTCTCGTCCAACATGAGCTCGATGCAGGCTTCCCAGAGGGCCCAGCTCCACCGTCCCTCTTGATACGTGATCTTGCACTCTTGCCAAGTGGCACCGCGATCCACGCTCACGTCGACGCGTTGGATGGGACAGTCTGAGTAGGCGTATCCGGAGGCGGTCAGCAGCACTTCTTCGGGACATGAAGACCGAAGCCGCTTGACACCCGCGATGACGGAGTTGCATGGCAGGTTCTCCATGGAGGGAACCTTGGACCACCAGCCTTCAGATGTGGCCATCTTCTTGCTCGTCACCTGCATGCGCGGTGGTCAGACGGACACGACATGCGGATGTCATCGTACGCACGCATTCTGGTAGCACCTTGTAGTCTCTTTGTTGATAAAAATTGGGCGACTCCTCGCCGGAGATGGAGATGTGATCCACCCATTTGACCCAGCGCATGCCACCGCAACCCGGGACGACGATGCGCAACGGGAAGCCGTGGTCAGGCACCAGTGGTTCGCCGTTCATCTACAGTGCGAGCACAGCACGTCAATACGGGACAGACCATGCCAGTTCGAACAACGAATTACCTCGTACGCAAGAAGCACATCGCCATCCTCACTCATCGCTCTCTCCAAGGGTATTGAACCGCCATACAACGGGTCGTCCTCGCACGGGGCGACGTTGGAGGCGAAGCTCACGTGGAGTCCCTTCCACGAAGTGCGGTCGTCCGGGACACCTGCACGGAGGAGGACGTCCCGCAGCGGAGCACCGGCCCAGCGGACGTTGGCAATGGTTCCCTCGGACCAATTGATGCCATCCACTTTTCGCCCCGTCTTCTCGGCCATCCTGGCCCGGCGATTACCAGCGCACTGTGTCCGCATCAAGGGGCGGCTTGTCACGATAGCGACATGGACGTACGACGAGGACAGCGAGCACCTCTTTCCGCGGGAAGCAATCCCGCACTTGGCTGAATGTGAGGTCGCATGGGGTGATACTGTCTATTGTGCCGTCGACTTTGATGGTGTATTTCTGTGTATCTGAATCTGAGCGAAGGTCCTTGATGTCGGCTGTGGACAAGGGGGTCAGACTGGGAAGCGAAAAGCTGAATGGTGACATACAGTGGTTACGCTTGTAGACCAAGCGCACAGGGGTGATATTGTGGCTAGTGAGCTCGAGAAGAGAACGGGGTTCGGCATTGAAGGGCTGTTTGCCCTTCACGTTGAGGTCGGCGAGACCCATTGGGGAGAGGAGAAGGGAGTTCGAATGATTTTTATATGCAGCCGCATGGAATGGAACGTGGAATGAAACATGTCCACGGAGCTCGCTTATTATCGAACCATGAGAACCGGCAAGGTCAGCTGGCTTGCACTGGTACTGATTACATGTTTGTATACACATAAAAAAGTAGATGGGATCACATCCTCACTCGTCCGCTTCACCCGCAACGATAACGTCGTCTAAAACAAGTTCCATCAATCTCCGCTCACGGTCACAAGTCAATCTACTTACCAATCTTGAGTACCGCCCGCACAAGCTGCGTCGACCATGTTCAGTCAGTATTCATGAAGCGAGTAGCACGCATACCTGTGTGGCAAGCAGATATTGTTGCCGTTTTGAGATCAACGGATCGTACACAAACTGCTTCTTCATGTCTACGCCCAGGTCAAACACGCCGGGAGGAGAGCCACACGAAAACGTACCATTCTCATCTTGGCCCGCACAGTCAATTCCCAAACGGGAATTCTCCTCGGTCACTTGCCTGCTCTTCACCTGGGTGAGCGTCTCGATCGGCGATAGACCGCTGTTCTCCGCAAGCGCAAGCGGAATAGCATCCAGTGCTGCAGCAAAAGAGCGCATGGCGTACTGCTCTATTGAGGGTATCTGGGCCAGAGTCAACCAAGGAAATCCCCACCAGACTTGGAAACCGACCTCGTCCGCAGCCTTTGCCACAGCGATGGAACAACTGATATCGGCCGCACCGCCACCATAAACCACTCTGTTGTCAACGACAAGATTCCGGACAGCGCATATAGCATCATGCAACGCCCGTTTTGCTTCGTCCACGATCTGAAAAAAAAATTGGTGGATATCACGGAGGGTATGCGACGGATGCCCATACCATCTTGTTCGATCCACGCACGAAGATGGTCACAGCACGGGTGTTGGCACATTCTTCGATGACAAGCATCTTGTCGCGCGTTGTGCCAAACGTGACTTCACGTACGATCCCAGCCTTGCCTAGTTTTTCCGTCGTGAGCTCCTCGAATCTGGGCACGATGCGACCATGCGTGGCTATGGCAATCAGCTGAGGGAGGCATTGCAACTTGACCATTAAAGTGCGGATATAAGAGGGACGCTACCTCGATCTCAGGTCCGCCAACCCACCGTACAGCCGGTAGTTCGTTTTGCATCAGCAGATGGTTTGCCTCGTCGTCGAAGCCCCATTGACATATGACCAGGTTGGCACCCGTGTCCTTCACCATCTTGATCATGTCCCCGAACTTTTCCTTTTCGTAATCCCGCAGTTTATTGAACTCTTCGACACTCGTAATATCCAGTTTGTGCTTCGTTTTTGGGCGGGGCGGCTCGAACGGGCAGGTGAGGATCGCGAGGCGGGCGTCTTTGACGGACGAGGGCATCTGTGGGTGCGACATGTCCTTGTCGATGAGCACGCCCTTGATGAGGGTGGTGTCAGCGAGAGAGCCGCCAACTTTTCCATCAACCTTGATGAGGTCAAAGGGAACGTCGCGACGGTCGACATCTGCCACCGTCAGCACTGCCTCTACGGCGATCTCTGCAAACTGCCTGATCTCTTTCGAGACGCTGTCGCGACAGGGTCAGCGGAGGATGGGGCGAGGGGGAGACGCGTACATTTTGCTGCCGAGGCTCGTCATAGCGGTTCTGACGAGATTTTCCTTGTTCTGGGGCGAGAACCCGACGCGATCTGAAATGCGGTCGAGCTGTTCGACGGCCACTACGCACGCCCTGTCGAAGCCATCTGCGATTCGAATGGGGTGGATGCCCCGGTCAAGGAGCGCTTCGCTCTGCTCGAGAAGGGCACCGGCAAGGACTTGAACGCATTGAACAGTGTGCTCAGAGGTGGAAAGTGCAGAACGTACCGACGACGCCTGTAGTGCCGTCGCCAATCTCGTCGTCCTGGCTCTTGGAGAGCTGTACGAGGAGTTTTGCGATCTGATGCTCGACCTCCATCTGGCCGAGGATGGTCGCGCCATCGTTTGTGACGGTGATGTCGCCGTCTGGGGAGATGAGGATTTTGTCGAGACCTGCAACGCGGATGTGGATGTGATCGGGCGTCGACGCGATGGGGGGCGTACCTCGTGGTCCGAGCGACGTGCGGATGATGTTTGCGACTGTCCTTGCTGCGAGGATGTGTGACTAGACGGGGGGTGCCTGTCAACAGGTCGATCTCGCGGTAGAGTGTACCGACCTTGATGGCATCTATGCCGTGGCTCCTGGTCTTTTTTGCTTGTTCTCTGAGGATGATGAATGGTCGTCCATACTGCTACTGGGTTAGCCGAGCTCCTCGCCGTCGCCGTCGAGAACGCACTTCATCGGTCGTGTAGACTGCTTGTGGTTGAGCCATGGTGACATTGATTTGGGCGTGTGACGGCTCCAGATATGAGGTGTGACGCGTGACTTGCCCCATCGACTTTGACTTTGACGATGGAACACGAAATCGACGGCTGGATCGAACAACTCAGCCAATGCAAACAACTGGCAGAGTCAGACGTAAAGAAGCTCTGTGACAAGGTCCGTGCGCTCACAACACCTCCTCGATCGGTGCTGACGACGCCTCAGACGAGGGAGATCCTCATGGAAGAGTCCAACGTGCAGCCAGTCAGATGCCCCGTCACCGTTTGCGGCGACATCCACGGCCAATTCGTGCGTACACCCTTTGCGGCGTGATCTGTCCCTGATCATCCCGCGCCCACACAGCATGATCTCTCAGAGCTCTTTCGGATTGGCGGGAACTCACCCGACACCAACTATCTCTTCATGGGCGACTACGTCGACCGTGGCTACTACTCAGTCGAGACCGTCACACTCCTTGTCGCGCTCAAGCTGCGGTATCGCGACCGTGTCACGATTCTCCGGGGAAACCACGAGTCGAGGCAGATAACGCAGGTGTATGGGTTCTATGACGAGTGCTTGCGAAAATACGGCAATGCCAACGTATGGCGTTTCTTTACCGACTTGTTTGACTTTCTCCCTTTGACCGCACTCATCGATAACCAAGTGAGTACTCAGAGCGTAGTCGCTTTCTCGCTTTCGCTGAGCACCCGACAGATATTCTGTCTCCACGGTGGACTGTCGCCCTCGATTGATACCCTCGACCACGTTCGCTCTATCGATCGTGTGCAAGAGGTGCCACACGAAGGTCCAATGTGCGACCTGCTCTGGTCTGATCCCGATGATCGGTGTGGATGGGGAATTTCACCCCGCGGGGCGGGGTACACATTCGGACAGGACATTTCAGAGGCGTTCAATCACAACAATGGACTGACGCTCGTGGCGCGGGCCCATCAACTGGTGATGGAGGGTGAGTTGTGCTGCCGCGCCACCTGTTTTACACTATGCTCAGACGTCATGCAGGGTACAGCTGGGGACAGGACCGGAACGTGGTGACGATTTTCAGCGCTCCGAATTACTGCTATAGATGTGGCAATCAGGCGGCGATCATGGAGATAGACGAAAAATTATCGTACACTTTGTGGGTGCCCGTTTCTTCCGTGGTTGATGGTCATGCTTATGGACGGGCAGCCTTCAATTTGATCCTGCACCCCGGGCGGGTGAGCCTCTGGTGTCGCGGCGGGTGCCAGACTACTTTTTGGTGCGTGTCGACAGTATCTTTGGTGGACGTGGTGCTCATTGGGGTCTCCACAGTGACGAGAATAGAGGTGGAGTGTGGATAATAGTGTTATGTGCACGGTGCCTACATTGTGTATCTTAAGTACAACAACACAAATATGAGACAACAGGGTTGATATTGAACGCGTTGATGCCACGGTGAATCCATCCCTCGACAACGACCAGCACAACGACCAGCAGTCTCTCGACAGCGCCGACAGCAGCAGCCGCGAGGCAACAACGTGTTGACCCTGTTGCATGTCCTTCTCCGGCACGCCCCTCGGTCAAGGCAGACGCCTCGATCACCACACATTCCTCAATAAACCAACCAGCCAGAACAACTCACAGCACAACTTCCAGCCCAGACACCTCGTAAACAACACCCAGCGCCCCATTCCAACCTCCTACGCGTACGGGTATGTGCAACAAATTTCAGCTTGTGCCAGTCCAAGTCCACTCACGCTCCGAATTGTGAAGCGCGCCGACAGCAGGCACCAGATCACCTCCAAAAGTACCCCCGTCCCACTCCGCTCCGAACCTGGATCCATCAGACACTCACGACGAGACCGCCCTCGTCCGCTACGCCCGTCTCAAGCGCGACCAATCCGTCAACGACAGCCTCCAACCAGAAAAGTGGACCGTAAAGGACACCTCCGTAAACATCGTTGCAGCCTTCAATCAGGCCGTGTCCGGGTCCTACAAAATGGTCCCCAGCAATCCAAACAACGCCTGGGCGTCCGGCTCACAGACAAACCTCAACGTACCACGCAGCACATCCGTCGAATATGAGAAGGAGACCCATTCCACCTCCAACCGTCGCCTGGCACCCCCACCCAGTCGTCTCGCTCACCGCAAGCCCGTCTCCAAGCAGGCCTCTGCTCTCACACACGTATCCGACTCCGAGGCTGAGGAGCACCATTCCCAGACCCTCGACATCAGCGCACGGGGTAAAAGCCCCTTCGAGCAAGTCTTCGACATGTCCAAACGTGCCATCGATACCGCCACTTCGTTCTATCTTCGACAGCGGTCGACGGAGCCCGCAGATGTCTCCGCTGCGACCACCAACGGCAAAGAGTCTAGCCTCGACTACGAGGAACTAGACCGTGAGTACCAGGAGCTGCAGCGACAGCGTTCCCAGGAGGACGACCAGTCCGCTTCCAGAAAAGTCTCTGCCAGCAACAGGCGTAGCCGCATCTCTCTCGACAACAAGGCCTATCGTCCCTCTATGTCCGACGAGTCAGACGACCAGGTTTCCGACGACGGAAAAAAGCGCAGAAAGAAGTTGAAGAAGAAGGATCTCGGTCCCGGTACATTGACTTCGCTTCCAGTAGCTGGCTACGACAAGCGGAGGAGAAGGAAAAGGGGATCCAAAGTCGGCGAGGGTGAACTCGATGGAGCCGAGGATGACCAAGAGAGCAGCATTGACAGCGAACAGGTCAGCTCACTTGGCTGACCGATCTGAATCCTTTGCTAACGTTTCTGCAGCATTCGTCCGCACAGCACGCATCTCGGGAATCCCTGTTACGCACGTCCATCCCACCTCCCTCACGAACATCTGTACCCCGCGGTTCCGTGCCACCACCACCCAAGTTCCACCTTGGGCTAGAGGATGGTATACCTGACCCTCAACCTGGTCTGGAGGTCATATTGGAGAGCGACGAACCACCTGCAGTCGATGGCGCTATCAATACTTCTGATTCCCGCTCTTTCTCAATCGGCGGCCTTCTCGGCCATCTAGTCAACAGAATCGCAAGGTTCTTCTTAGGCATTCTCGAATGGATACTCCATATCATGACCCTCGTACTGTTCACGCTCGGGCGCACCTTGGGACTCATAGTGAACATCTTCTTCCGCAAACCCACGACGCTCGTTCGTTCCCTTGACCCGCAATCGTTCATTTATTTCGCCGTTGCAGCCCTTGTCATCTATCTTGCATGGTCCAATCTCTATGCCCCACTTTCCCAGCTCCTTCCTCATCGTTCCTCTTCTCGCCCATATCTTGCACCAGAAACGCCTATCACGGACCTTGATGAACTCGTTGCGCGGTTGCAGAACATCGAATCCGCGCTCTCTGGCCTCTCGTTAGACCATCAACGAGCGCGAGCTCAGCAGGACCTTGAAGCGCGTGCCCACGGAGAGGTCGTGAATAGAATATATGCTCTTGAAGCGCGCGTGCGCGAAGAGACGAGACGAGTGGCAGAGGCAGAGACCCACTTCCAGGCGTCAACAAGCCGAGGTCTCTCGGACGTCAAGAGAGAAATCGACGCACTCCACGCACAACTCAGCGCAGTTGAATCTGTTCCGCGAGGGACGTCTCCACCCCCCTCACCACCCCCACCAACTAGTGATGAGGAAGCACGCAGACAGCTGAAGCTACTCGAAGATCGTCTTGGCAGCATCGAAGGTGGAGTCAAGGAAGCCCTCGAACTCTCTAAGAGTACTATCAAAGAGTCGGCGCCTTCTGGACCGGCGTGGTGGTCCAAACTTTCCTCCGCCGTCAGCTCTGGCAAGGGTCTTGTCATCAAGTCCAACGATGGCACTGATATTACTGGCCTGATATCCCACCTCGTTGATACCGCCGTCGTGCGGTCCACCACACGCGACATCGTTTCCCGCGCCGACTTTGCCCTACACTCTGCAGGGGCTCGTCCTATACCGAGTCTGACGTCGCATACCCTCGAGATGCGTCCGACCACGTTGCGCGGGACAGTGCTCAGCTGGATGACCGGCCACGGACGTGAGATGGGCCGGTCTCCGATCACGGCGCTGCATCAAGACATTCATAGCGGACTCTGCTGGCCCATGAGTGACGACTTTGGTCAGCTCGGCGTTGCGCTCTCTTTCCCTGCCTATATCACCGATATCACGATCGATCATGTCGCAAAGGAGGTCGCATTCGACCTTCGGACTGCCCCTCGGGACATGGAGGTGTGGGGACTCATTGAAGGAGCGGAAAACCTAGACAAGGTCGCCGCCTTCAGGGCAGATCGCGCCGCCCAGCGTGCAGAGGCTGTGAGAGCGGCCGAAGAATCTGGATCCCCGTTACCTGAAGAACCTGACGAAGATGTCTACCCACCCACGCTTCCTGCAGACCAACCCTTCATCCGTCTGGCTTCCTTCACCTACGACATCGGTGCGCCATCCAACATCCAGACGTTCCCCGTGCGCCAAGAAATCCAGGATCTCGGTGTGGATTTCGGTATCGTAGCGCTCGTGATCAAGAATAACTGGGGTAGGAAGGAATACACGTGTCTATACCGGTTCCGTGTCCACGGCGAGCGTCTTGATGGGACGCCACAACCGTCCATCATAGGAGACTCGTGACCAACGTAAGATGGTGCGGAAGTTGTACATACTTTCCTTGATATTTTCTCCCTTCCTCTTTCTTCTTCCCTTTTCTTTTCTCGTATGAAGCCCTCTCGTTTTAAAGGTGCTCCGTTTTCCGTTTTCCGGTTTCTAGGTTATTCATCTAATACTACTCATCCGATTGTACTGATGACCGTGACGACAATCCAAATCTGCTTCCTAACATATGTTCCGGAGCGAAAAATACAAGTCTATGGCTATGCAGGATTAGATCTGTTTAGCCACACGGTTTTGCGCATATACGCCAAAGTATGAGTCTTGCTATGCAGGGTATGTATGATGAAGCACGTCTAAGATGGTATCAAATACCGAGGATACTCTAGAAAGGTGCCGATATTCTATACTGCTTGGCCCGTTGGCACGTCGGCGACGACGGGCATAACGGAAGCATCACGAACAGCGACCTTGACATCCCACTCCTTGATGCCAACTACACCCCCGAGTTCACGCCACACGCGCGTCATATCCTTCCGGCGCGTCTCCGACACGGAGAGCAGCGCAGGCCAATAGACCTCGTGCGTATACGCAAACGGCGCCCTGCCCAGCCAACTGTCACTCACCAGCTGCTCCGGTTCGAACAGCTTTGCCTCGTCCAGTCCCTGATCCCGCGCCTCGGCAGAGCGCCACAAGCCCGCGTCGTCGGGGACGGGGTTAAAGATCATCTTGGCGCGCGTGACGGGGTCGATGAACGGGTTGATGAGCTTGTAGAACGCGGTGAGGAGCCAAGGGAGGTGTGCGATGATCGCTGCGCCGAGGCGTTCGGGGTAGTGTGTTTGGAGGATGTGGAGGACCTGGCGGGCGGTGGAAAAGGACGGGTTTTTCGCCTTGTCGGCGTAGTCGATCATGAGTGCGATCGTCCTGTGAAACGCACGTTACGTGAGCGACGGGCCGAGAGAGGGAACACGACACGTACTCGACACCCGGACCCATGAGCTCGATGGCGCGCTCCAGGAACCAAAAGACGAACTGGACCTGCCGCGGGCTCTCCTCGGTGTTCTGTTTGCTCGGACAGAGGTAGAGCGCGGGTCTGCCGTGCGTGTCGTAGCCAAAGATAAACTCTTTGCCGGTGATGGCCTCGGGCTCGACGTGCTCGGACGTGACGAAGGTGTAGAGCCCAAAGTCGCGCCGCCATTTGAGGGTGGCTTCGAGGCGCTTGATGCTCTCGGACACGTCGTGCTTGGTGGCGCGTATGTAGCGCAGGATGCACTCGTACGACTAGGGACGCGCGTGAGATGAGATGATCAAGTCGAGAGAACAGGAAAGGGAAGACGAACGAGCCACATGCGTTCTTCTTCCATCAACGCGCCCTTTTCTGGTTCGGCGTCGGGGAGGACATAGTCCGGGTTTTGAAAGTGGGCGATGACGCGGTCGTACTCTGCCTGCTCTTTCTCGGACAGATCCTGGGGCGGGGCTGCGTTGGGACGAGATGGGACCGGGAGAGGTGTCTGGATGGGAGAAGACATGGCGACGGAAGCGAACAACTTACGTCCGACGGTGTTCAATTGATCAACGTCGTGGCACCTTGCTACTCAGTGCACTAACACCATTAACCGGGCCTGGTGGTATTCATTATTGAGAATGTAAACCGTGCGAGTAGGATCTGATAACAGTGGTGTTTAGCACTGTCTATCCAAAACATTGTACTGCAAACTAACGATACACGACAAAACTACATGTAAAAAAACGAGTAGGCATATGTAGGACTTCTTTGTTACCTTGCGTCGGCAAATCGCCTCTTACAACTCCAAGCGTTCACTTTCGACGAATGCTGTAACGGCTCCACTTCCATATTCTTTCGTGTGCTCCCTCACGATACCAAGGAAATGCCAGTATCGGACCATATCGGTGCTTGCAAACCAGGGTATATCAGTAGTGGTCCGCGTTTGGCCCACTGTTATGGACGTCAAAATGTGAAACTGGAACAAGCATCGAAAAAACCTCACGTTCAAGCGTCTGGCGGAAGCCTCTTGCCCAGTCTCTTCGCGTAGTCACAGCTGTATCGAACTGATCCTGCGTGCCAGATCTGCCCATGGTGTTCTCATAGGTTACCTTTGGCACAACATTATCCGGACGAACGGATGGCCACCTTCAATCAAGTGGTAAGCAAGACTTGGGTTGGTTCGTAGACAGTTTTGACTTACCAATGTGTCTCACACAACTGGAAGTCGCACTGCCAGGGTAGACTGAGCCCTCGAGTGATGTCACCAGGTTTAACAGAAGGGCCAGTCGTAGGAAAGTGGTTCACTCTAAAGGGAGGCCGCAGGTTCGAGGGGTTCAAATCGTACTGTCAAACGAGTCATGATTGTGAGTAACGAAGGATGTAGCAGCAAGACTCACAGTCGATGACAGTTTCGCGAACCAGTACATTTCGATTCCAGGGAACAGTGGGTCTCCGATAGTTGTCTCCAAGATGGCGCGCGTGAGATACTCGGGTTGATCCTTCGCCAGGCCCTCACTCAAGTCCTCGAGTTTCTGATAAATGGGCACTGGGGTTAACTTGAAGTCGGTGTCGTCCTTCCATTTTCTAAAGCGCTCGTACTGGAGCTTAGTGAGTGAAGCAAACCTCTTGATATCAGGCTGCAAACCGGACGGAAATGAACCCGGATCTGGCATATCGCCTGAACAATAGCAAGGCATTAGATCTCGTTCGAACAGCATGACATGAGACTTGCCCTTGTCGCCAGAAAGGCGTGGCATGTACCTCGCGTCCGCTTGGCTCGGATCTTCATAATCAGGTTTCCGAAGCTTTTCGAAGATCCGCGTCTTCAGAGTGTTCTTTTTCTCCGTGCTATCGCTCCTAAGGATCGCAATGACTTCCTCGGATGAGAAATGTCCATTACTAGATGGACCTGCTTTCATGAGTGTGGTTGTTACGCGCAGGATTGTACTCCACCAACCATGGCCCTGGAGGGCTGTATTGTTCGTCCATGATATCAATGAAGCGGATTTTAAGACCGGCCATATGTCCTTTTGAAAGTCGTATCCGACTGGCTTCGCAGGCCACTCGGGTCGCCCCTCACGCCAGTATATGTCCTCCATGATATCATACAAAGTAGTGGGCGCATTGATGCCCCAAGCGAAATCGGGTGGCGCACTGAGGACCGTCGCAACATGTTTGGACAATCTGGAGTGACGCTTTCAAATAACTGACAGTAGAGAAGTGTAACTAGCTTACTTTTCAAAGCCTCCCGTGGCAGTCACCTTGACTCCCACCCATCCATCACAGGCGGTGTCGATCCAATCGCTGCTGTCAAATTCGGAGACGATCTCTGGCTGAGAATTGTTAGGGTCTGCAACGCTCTTGGCGTGGCCGCTACCGGGAACGAAGATTAAGCGGCCCGCATCGTCAACCTGGAGCTGGCCGAGATAGACATCATTGATTTCCGTCACATCCTCGTTCGATCCTCGAAATACGCCTTTGAGGTTGACGAAATCGGTACCACTTTCATTTGGGATCGGCTGTTCTCCAGAGTCAACGATGAGCTTTGTGCGCTCGTCAACATCGAGCTGGTGAGAGACAGTCAATCGAAACTCTGTATTTAACAAAAAAATCAGTGTTTACGTCTGCTTGAACATGTGGATTGCGTAGAGATGTGAGTGGTGGATTGGTATAGCGACCTGTTAGAACAGTGCCGGAATCAGATCGAAGATGCTACGGGTGACGATTCGGTCCAACCTTGAAATACACTATGTGCGGCCTTTTTGTTTGCGACATGCACCATCCACCGCAAATTGTACACAGTCCCGTCACCGACTTTCTTGTTGACTTCGCCTAGGAAGTTGTCTTGACTATCGTACGCATAGACACGGAAGCGGACCGCCTGACAAGCAAACCGTCAACAAGAGAAATCGAGTTAATGGACGAAGGAACCTGGCGTCTGATATGTTGTTCAGAGTCTCGAAAATTGACAATTCCAGCTGGAGGACTCGTACGGCCGGGCACCTCAGGGGCTAGGAAATATTCTTTTTCGGAGTCGCCAAACCGTGTGATACCCACGGGAGGGAAGATCTCCACGTATGCGATTTGGTCGGGAGAAATAGGGCCGTATGTTGCATCCGCACTGGGATCGCCATCGGTGACGAGATTCAGTCTTTGAGGCCCAGCCATAGTGGTATGTTTGGGTGAGAGACGGAACGTTTTTGGTGGCAGGTATAGCCAGTAGATATACTTATATATGGTCCGTGTGTCGTGGTATGCGGCTTCACGACGCTGAGCCGCGTGAGCCGTGAGTGACGAGAGGGTCCGCGTTCTGTTTGATTATCAACACGATCGCTTCCATATCGAAGACTCGAACGTGGTCTATATCGATTTCCGCGGAACCATTGTCAGTTAGATAACAAGACACAGATTGCACGTGTCGCAGTCGGGACTGCAAATGATGGAGACGAACTTCAGTGCCCGACATAGATAGAGTATCCCCCTGGTCACAGGACTACTGTGGAGTCGTCATGTGTTCACCACAGAGCACTTCGAGAAGAGCATTGTCCACAAGGTTGTTTCCGTTGGGTCAGCATATGACAGAAACAAGGTTAAGTTCTCGACACAAATAGAGTACTTCCCTGCCCACAGAACGGTTGTGGAGCTCTCGTGGGTTCATCATGTAGTACTTCGAGAAGAGCATTGTTCATCCGCAGGATCTTTCCGTTAGGTTAGCAAATGGCATAAACGAGCTTGAGTCCATGACATAGATAGAGTACCTTCTTGGTCGCAGAACTGCTGCAGAGCTGTCATGTGTTCGCCATGTAGCACTTCGAGAAGAGCGTTATCCACAAGATCGTTTCCGTCGGGTCAGCATATGACAGAAACAAGGTTAAGTTCTTGACACAAATAGAGTATTCCCCTGTCCATAGAGCGGTTGTAGAGCTGCCATGTGTTCGCTGTGTACCACTTTGAGAAGAACGTTGTTGGCCCGCAGGATCTTTCCGTTAGGTTAGCAAATGGCATAAATGAGCTTAAGTTCATGATACAGATAGAGTACCTTCTTGGTCGCAGAACCGCTGTAGAGTTGTCATGTGTTCGCCACGTAGCACTTTGAGAAGAGTGATGTCTGCAAGATCCTTTCCGTCGGGCAAGCAAATGGCAGAAACAAGGTTAAGTTCCTAGCGCAAATAGTGCTTCCCTCGTCACAGAACAGTTGTGGAACTGTCATGTGCTCGCCAAATAGCACTTCGAGAAGAGCATCATCTGCAAGGTCCTTCCGTCAGGCCAGCAAACAACAGAAACAAGGTTAAGTTCCTGACACAAATAGAGTGCTTCCCTGGTCGCAAAACGGCTGTGGACCTGTATGTGTCTGCCATGTAGCACTTCGAGAAGAGCATCATTCGTCAGGTCAGCGAATGGCAGAAAGAAACGACTCGGCTCCAGTTCGTGACACAGATAGAGTACTACTACCTCCCTAATCGAAAAACTGCCGTGTAGCTGTCATGTGTTCGCCACGTAGCACTTCGAGAAGAGCGCCGTCCGCGAAATCCTTTCCGTCATTCCAACAAACTGCGGAAACGGCCTAGCACCCTGGTCACAGAACTATTGTGGAGCTGCTGCCGTAAAGGTTCAGAAGGACGTCGTCTTGGCTCTATTGCCAGTCTCAGCCAGCAGACCGTCGGCAAAGTCCAGTCAAGGCGCGTCTAGAATCTGGACCTAATATCGGAGTTTGTGCCATATTGGCTACGTGATCTCACGGTGAGGATAGATAATGTGGACCAAGTTCTATCATGAGTCCTCGTCACAGCTATGTTTTCTCCCGGCATCCTCCAAACTTTGTATTTCGCTCAAGGCCATACCCCTCAGAGTTTGAAACTTTCACTGACCTCAGGTGTACAGGATGATGCCGATGAATTATCGCGCATTCTGGAGGAAGCATCGGATGTTGCTCACGTAAAACAGCCCTCTGGGGGCTCCGAGTCGCAGGCTGTAAAATTGAAAACTGTATGTGACTCCTGTCCTCGAACCTCAGTCAATCTCACAGGTGTGTTAGGTGGAGGTTGACACCATGCGGAAAGCTATGGAGAGAGTGACTCTTCTGCCAGCGGATCTACTGCCAGCGGATCTGCAGCCATCGGATGTGCTGTCAGTATCCAAGGCCTTGAATGAAGCACCGTCTGAGAACGACACGATCGTGGTGAACTTTGTCATCCTGCAGATGGTAAACAGGATTCTGGAGAAGGCAGCGAAATCCCCGGGTCTGCTGCGGGACATACCGAATCTTCCTCCACTTAGCACAGAGCTAGGACCACCTCGGCACTTCGATTATGGCGCTACTATTAAGCGCGTTAGAATCGGCGTCATGATCGAACTGAGCACCATTCCGCTCTATCTGTACGCGATGTATAGCGTCAAGCCGCAAAACGAAGGGTTACGGGTCCGGGCGATCCTCAGAGGTTTGTCATATTCTTCAATTTCTTCTAGTTATGAGCGTTCCTGACCATTGTCGCAGGTGTTCTTCAGCAGGAGATGCTGCATCTTGCCCTGAGTGGCAATCTCTTGAGTGCACTTGGCGGCTCTGTGGCCCTCTACGACCCACGCATTATTCCGATATATCCTGCCCCTCTTTTATGCTCCAAGATACCGATGCATTTGGAGGCTCTAGATACCGCGTCTATAGGGCGCTTCATGGAAGTACGCAGTGATCACACGTCTCGAACTGCAGATTCTTACTTTACTTCCCCACAATTTGAATAGATCGAGGCCCCTGTTGATGCTAGCCATCCGTCATCGCGTTCAGACGACCGCAATGTCCTGGCTTCCCAGTACGATAGCATTGGACAACTCTACGAGGACCTAGTTCTGAGTAAGTCGCTGAGGTCCTTCATATCCATTCCGCTTGAGCCTCATTTTCTATCAAGGCGTCAGGGGTCTTGAAAGCGAGAAATTTACGAATAACCTGGATAAACAGTTTGTGGGACAAGACTTCTTTGGTGGCCAGTTATTCGCTATCACAGACCAAGCCACTGCTCTCCGGGCACTCGGGACGATCATCGAGCAAGGGGAGGGGAACCTCAGTGTCACAGATTCTCATTATGAGGTTTTGTCTGACCTTTACTCTGGCCCAGCTTGGGACGTGTACAGCGTCCCGACGAATCCGAGAACCGAAGATTATAAGGACGATCTATACGTCTGGAGAGTGAGACCCATTCGACTCTCTTTTCCGTCGCCTCCCACTCACGCATACGTCACAGCTCTCCCTCTCTTTCGATGCGGCGTATTGCTACCTACTGCAGACCATCCAGCGTGTCTGGAACACTGAAAACGTCTCGGCTCGCCTGGTCCTCATGCGGAACATTCATGGGCTCATGACCAACGTCCTCACTCCCCTTGCAGAAGTCCTCGTTCAGCAGACGTTCAAGGACGGTTGCGCTGCTCCTTGCTTCGACTACTACCCCATGCATGATTCTGTTGCCAAGAGTCCTCTAGGGCCAAGGGAACTGCACCGAGCCCTTGCAAATGAAATCGATTGGGCTATCCAATATGCTGCCGACGACGACACCATTGGTAGAGACGCTAAGCAAGCCGTTCAAGATGTTGTTTCCGCAGTCAACAAAGCCTTCCAAAAAGCCAAAATCGTTGCTCCTCACTCACCTGATGCTCAAAAAGCCGAGGAAATCGCCGGAGCCGTTGCAGTTCGAGTTAACAGTGACACCAATGCAACAGTTGAACTCGCTACCCAAATTGCTAAAGATGCCGCTCAAGTCGCTGTTCATACACAGGCTGCTGCCCGAATTGGCGCTAAAACCAACCTCAGAGCTGCAGGAGAGGCTGCCGATGCTGCTACTGAAGTCAATGGTGCTGGTGAAACTGTAGTTCAAGTTGCTCTTCGCGCTAGCGCGAAACCCTTCCTCATGCACCTGAAGAGTTACGTTGAGGACCACCTTTATCCACCATTTTGAACTCATTTGACTGTCCATTGTACATGAAGCAGCGTTGTTCGTGGTTTTACTGTTGAAGTGTGCTTGCAGAAACCGATGACTTGTACCTATATCCTTTGATGATTGCTTCTTGAGATCAGTTGTTTCGTCTTTTCCATGCTACTTTGTTTTCGCCTTTGTTCCCTTCGGCTACAGGACAGTTCGTTGGACCTGTACAATTGACCGAAAAAAAAAACTCGAGGCATGCTGTACTCCGTTCCTCGAGATCTCCATGTCAGCCACATGAAATCGGTGTGGCCCATCCCGCGCGACTGGATGTTGTTGATGAAAGATTCGCGATTGGCAAGCTCTACCAAAATCGAGAGACTTGATCCTAAAACTTGCACATTTCAACCGCCAGCTTGGTAGAGCAAGTGGTCGGACGGCCATTCAAATGATATCATGTATGGTCGTTATCTCCAAATGATTGCGGTCTGTGATTGACACTCTCAGCTCTCGTGGCAAGTGATACGCATTCTGATGGAGTCCTCCAGTGTTCGTCGCAGCGCAGTTGAATGGGGTGACATACATGCTTGGTTACATATGGAAATCTACAAGCGCCTCTTATCCCAGAATCCGCCGTCAAAGCGGGCCTGGTGATAATAATACTTCTTTTCCTTTTCATACTTCTGACCGATGACCTCGAAATAATCAGGAATACTGCATATTCCATTGGACGCGGAACCCTCATCCTCCATACCGAGTCGTTTCGCCAGTTCCTTCCCAATGAAGCACCCAGCATTCAAGGCAGTTATCATGCCCTGCGATGAGAGAGGGTCGAATGCCATGGCAGCATCTCCCACGGCACACCAATGCTCCGTTTCGTCGCAAATTGGGTCCAGGATCGACGAACCGGCTGCTGTGGAACGGGGAAATTTTGTCCCAGAAGGAATGTCATAGCTGTGCTCAAGTATAATCTGGGAGATGTAGTGGGTGTGGTTATGCAGAAGGCTGAGGAACCCGTCAGGCGTGCGTGCGAGTTTGGCAGATGGATCATCGTCATCGGTATGGTAGACGACTATCCGCCTGTTCCGTGCGATACAGGAGGTGTACCACCAACCAGATTCGGCTGCTTCGATCAGCGTCCGATGGTCGGTATCGTCTTCCGACGAGGTGAAAAGGGAATAGAAGGCGAGGAGCTTATCTGTCTTCTGGATTTTTGCGCCTAGCTTGGGGAGAAAGCATATTGAGAAGACTCATTTCACTGAAGTGCGTGTAAAAATCGATACCTTTCGAGAAAGGGAAGCTTTCCTGCCCGTAGCGTCGATCACCCATCTAGAGTGATAACAGTTTGCGGTGCCAGTGTCAACGTGCTCAGTGTGCACGGACCATACACCATCTTGTTTCTCCACGGAAACAAATCGCTCTCTCGTCAATCTAGACGGAACAAAGTTACCATTGGTCTTATCACATCCATCCCTTACGGCATCTCTTAGAGACTCATCGAACAAGGCACGGTCAAGGTGCCAGCCCGAGCCATAAGGATTCATGATACTGTACTGTTCGTGGAGCTGTTGTGAGCTCCAGGCAGATGAATTTCCCGTGCACCGAGTATGATCTCCTCGTGAGGTGTCCTGTTTAAAGCGATCCAACAGCACGGGAGATAGGTAGCCCAGGGTACGAGCGGCGATGCCCGGTAGCGACTCGCCTATCTGATGGTCTGATATCCAGAATGGGAAACGAGCAAAAGAACGGCCGACTCTTACCTTGAATGCAGCCGGGTCTGCGTCATCAATGAGAACAAAGGAGCGAGTCCGATCGGTTCGATTCAACGCCAAGGCGGTTGCACAGCCGGCAGGTCCCCCTCCAACGATGATGACTGGAATTTGTAAATAGGTAAGGATATACGCGTCGTCTAGTGGTGATCTCACCATCGTATACCTGCTTTGTTTCCATTGAGACACCTGAGGGAACAGTCCTCGGTTGTGAGTGGGTCAGGGGGCTGAGGTCGACCCGCTTGTTTGCTAACCAGAATGGGAATTACCAACTATGGGAGAGTAGAGTCTACTAGAGATGGAGGGTCCAGAATCGTTTCAAGTACCGAGGATATATGTCTGTTGTAATGCCTGACAAGTTGGCACGTTAGCAGCGGGCGTAGTCGAATCGCCTTAAACGCCGACCTTGACATGCTTGATATCCCGCTCCTTGATATCAACCATGCCACTGTTGTTTTTTTTCACGCGAGTTGGCCACCGTGAGAAAAATGTGAGAAAACGGCTGTCCAGGATTTCTGGTGTGTTCGAGTACCAATTGCCATTTGCTAACCTAACGAAAAGATCCTGCGGACAAACAACGCTCTTCTCAAAGTGCTACATGGCGAACACATGACAGCTCCACAACCGTTCTGTGGGCAGGGAAGTACTCTATTTGTATCGAGAACCTAACCTTGTTTCTGTCATATGCTGACCCGACGGAAACGATCCTGTGGACAACGCTCTTCTTGAAGTACTCTATGACGAACACATAACGACCCCACAGTGGTTCTTCCACGGGGGTACTCTATCTACATCAGGCACTGAAGCTCGTCTCTATCATTTGCAGGCCCAACTGCAATGCGTGCAACCTGTGCATTGTTATCTAATTGACAATGGTTCTGCGGAAATCAATTTAGGCCACGTTTGAGTCTTCGATACGGATATGGAGGCGATCGTGTTGATAATCAAACAGAACACGGATCCTCTCGTCACCCGCGGCTCAACGTCCTGAAGCCGCATACCACGACACACGGACCATATACTTATACCAGTTATACCTGCCACCAAAAGTGTTTCGTCTTTCACCCAAACATACCACTATGGCTGAGCCTCAAAGACTGAATCTTGTCACTGGTGGCGATCCCAGCGCAGATGCAACATACGACCCTATTTCTCCCGACGAAATCGCATACGTGGAGATCTTCCCTCCCGTGGGTATCACACGGTTTGGCGACTCCGAAAAAGAATATTTCCTAGCCCCCGAGGTGCCTGGTCGTACGAGTCCTCCAGCTGGAATTGTCAATTTTCGAGACTCTGAACAACATATCAGACGCCAGGTTCCTTCGTCCATTGATTCGATTTCTCTTGTTGACGGTTTGTTTGTCAGGCGGTCCGCTTCCGTGTCTATGCGTACGATAGTCAAGATAACCTCTTAGGCGAAGTCAACAAGAAAGTCGCTGCCGGGTCTGGCGGTACTACGTACACTTTGCAGTGGACGGTGCATGTCGCAAACAAAAAAGCCGCGTATATTATATATCAAAGTCGGGCCGAATCGTCCCTCGTGGCATCTTCGATCTGATTTCGGTACTGTTCTAACAGGTCGCTATGCCGATCCACCAAGCACATCTCTACGCAACCCCAATGTTCAAGCAGACGTAAACATCGATTTTTTTGTGAAATACAGAGCTTCGGTTGACTGTCCCTCACCAGCTCGACGTTGACAAGCGCGATAAGCTCATCGTTGACCCCGGAGAAAAGTCAATCTCAGGCGGTACCGATTTCGTCAATCTCAAAGGCATTTCAAGGATCGAACGAGAATGTGACAGACATCAATGATGTTTATCTCGGCCAGCTCCAGGTTGACGATGCGGACCGCTTAATCTTCGTTCCCGGTAGCGGCCACGCCAAGAGCGTCGCAGACCCTAACAATTCCCAGCCAGAGATCGTCTCCGATTATGACAGCGTCGATTGGATCGACACCGCCTGTGACGGATGGGTGAAAGTCAAGGTGGCTGTGGGAAACTTTAATGTGTAAGCTAGTTACACTTCTCTATTGCCAGTCATTTGAAAGCGCCACTCCAGAGAGTCCAGACATGTCGCGACGGTCCTCAGTGCGCCACCCGATTTCGCTTGGGGCATCAATGCGCCCACTAATTTGTATGATATCATGGAGGACATATACTGGCGTGGGGGGAGACCCGAGTGGCCTGCTACGCCAGTCGAATACGACTTTTACAAGGATATATGGCCAGTCTTAGAATCTGCTGCATTGATATCATGGACGAACAATGCAGCCCTCCAGGGCCATGGTGAGTGGAGTACAATCCTGCGCGTAATAACCATACTCACGAAAGCAGGTCCATCAAGTAATGGTCATTTCTCATCCGAGAAAGTCATTGCGATCCTTAGGAGCAATAGCACGGAGAAAAAGAACACTCTGAAGACGCGGATCTTCGAAAAGCTTCGGAAACCTGATTATGAAGATCCGAGCCAAGCGGACGCGAGGTACATGCCACGCCTTTCTGGCGACAAGGGCAAGTCTCATGCCATGCTGTTCGAACGAGATCTAATGCCTTGTTATTGTTCAGACGATATGCCAGTTCCGGGTACATTTCCGCCCGGTTTGCAGCCTGATATCGAGAGGTTTGCTGCACTCACTAAGCTCCAGTACGAGCGCTTTAGAAAATGGAAGGACGACACCGAGTTCCAGTTACCCATTGGGCCAGAGCCCAGTTATCAGAAACTCGAGGACTTCCAGAAGAAGTATCAGCCCGAGTATCTTACGCGCGCCATCTTGGGGACGACTATCGGAGACTCACTGCACCCTGGAATCGAAATGCACTGGTCCGCAAAACTACCATCGACCATGGGTCTTGCTGCTGCATCCTCCATTACTTACAGTCATGACTCGTTTGACAGTATGACTTGAACGTCTCGAACTTGCAGCCTCCCTTTAGAGTGAACCCTCATCTTAAACCTGGCGACGTCACTCGAGGGCTCAGTCTACCGTGGCAGTGCGACTTCCAGACGTGTGACATACACTGGTAAGTCAGAACTATCCACGAACCAACCCGAGGGTCTCTTACCACTTGATTGAAGGTGGCCATCCGTCCATCCGGATAATGTTGTGCTAAAGGTAACCTATGAGAACACCATGGGCAAATCTGGCACGCAGGAACAGTTCGATACGGCTGTGACGACGCGAAAAGACTGGACGAGAGGATTCCGCCAGACGCTTAAGCGTGAGGTTTTGTCAATACTTGTTCCAGTTTCGCATTTTGACGTCCATAACAGTGGGCCAAGGGGGGGCTATTACTGATATACCCTTGTTTGCAAACACCGATATGGTTCGATACTGGCATTACCTTGGTATTGTGAGGAAGCACGAGAAACAAT
This sequence comes from Xanthoconium stramineum, assembly GCA_038090315.1. NCBI lineage: Eukaryota > Fungi > Basidiomycota > Agaricomycetes > Boletales > Boletaceae > Xanthoconium > Xanthoconium stramineum. The sequence goes on along the minus strand of JBBPMO010000266.1, from coordinate 5,050 downwards.
ATCAAAGTGGAACCGTTACAGCATTCGTCGAAAGTGAACGCTTGGGGTTTTAAGAAGCGATTTGTTGACGCAAGCTAACAAAGAAGTCCTACGTATGCCCACTCGTTTTTACATGTAGTTTTGCTATATATGATCATTAGTTCGCAGTACAATGTTTTGGATGGACAGTGCTAGGTCAACATCAGGTGATAAACACCAGTACTGTCATCAGATCAGTCTGCATTCCCGATAATGAACACCACCAGACCCGGGTAATAGCGTTAGTGCATATGCTAAGCGCTGAGTGGCGACGTTGGTCAATCGAACACCGTCGGACGTAAGTTGTTCGCATCCATCGCCATGTCTTCTCCCATCCAGACGCTTCAGGCGGGGCTACTCTGGGATGCCATCCCAATGCAGCCCCGCCCCGGGACCTGTTCGAGAAAGAGCAGGCAGAGTACGACGGTAAGCTCACGCCACACACGCGCCACGTCCTTCCGCCGCATCTCTGACATGGAGAAGAGCGTGGGCCAATAAGCCTCGTGTGTATACACGAACTGCGCCTCGCTCGACGGGTTGGCGAGCTTGTGAAACGCGTTGAGGAGCCAAGAGGCTGAAGATCCTGCGCCGACTCGGAGGCGTTCGGGGTTGTGTGTCTGGAGGATATCGAAGACTTGGTGAGTGGTGGAGGGGTTTTTAACCTTGTCAGCTTAGTCGATCATGGGTGCGATCTTGCTGTGAAACGCGCGGTACGTGAGCGGAGGGCCTCGGTGGCAAAGATAAGAGACGCGGGAGGCACTCGGCGCCCGGACCGCATGAGCTCGATGGCACGCTCCAGGAACCAAAAGATAAGTTGGACCTGCCTCGGGCCCTCGGTCACGGTGTCCTGTCTGCTCGGACAGAGGTAGAACGCGGGTCTGCCGTGCGTCACCATGACGGTGTTGCAGCCAAAGACAAACTATTTGCTGGCGAGGAAACGGCCGCGTTCTCCCCCGCTTTCAAAACCCGGACTATGGCCTCACCGACGCCGAATGAGTCGAGGAACACATGTGGCTTGTTGGTCTCCTCTTTTGTTCTTTCGACTTGGTCATCTCACGCAACGTGTCCGTTCCAGTCGCACGGGTGCATCCTGCGCTACTACATACGTGTCACGAAACACGACATGTCCGAGGGTATCAAGCACCCCGGAGGGACGGGGGAGGAAAGGCTTGGAAATAGACAACTTGCGTCCGACGGCGATCAACGTCGCGGCACTTTGAATTCAATATACTCACGACAATCGTTCTACATTCGTCGGCAGTATCAAGGTACCATGCATGATCACTAATGCTATTACCCAGGCTCCCCGTGCTTGACCGACCTTTCCAATTCAATGGCCCTGTGAGTTCTCACTAGGCTGCATTGCCGACACGACCGAATCATGACGTCATTCGTGACCAACCCCTGCATATATTCAGGCCGGTTCCAGGACGCCCTCTTCCCTCAAACCAACACCATGAAGTTGAACTTGGATTACACTATCTACAAAGGCCACCACGACGGAAGGGTCGTCAAGTCTCAGGGCCACCGAGAAGAACTCGCCCCTGACGAGGTCCTCCTCAGAATCACCCACGCAGGATTGTGCGGCACAGACGAGCACTACAAGACCGCCGACATGGTCCTCGGTCATGAGGGCGTAGGCGTCGTTGAAAAACTCGGCTGTAAGGTAGACACTTTCAAAGTGTACGTGCCTTCCCTGTCAAGGCTCGCCATGACGCTCACATTGAATCAGCGGGGATCGCGCCGGCTGGGGTTACCTTCATAATTGCTGCATGCACTGTGACCAGTGTTTGAGCGGGAACGAAATCCTATGTGCCCAGCGCGCCATGTACGGCGAGGCTGACCTGGACCAGGGCGCGTTCGCCTCGCACGCCGTCTGGAAAGCTGCCTTTCTCTTCCACATCCCCGACGCAATCACCTCTGCAGAGGCAGCCCCACTCATGTGTGCTGGTTCTACCGTGTTCAACCCGCTGCACACGTACGTTCGATCCACCGACCGCGTTGGTGTCGTGGGCGTTGGCGGCCTTGGCCACCTCGCCATTCAGTTTGCCTCCAAGATGGGATGCGAAGTCGTCGTCCTTTCCAGCTCGGACGACAAAAAGGAAGAGGCGAAGAAGCTTGGTGCGACCGAGTTCTACGCGACAAGGGGCGCAAGTAAGCTTGACATCGGACGGCCCGTCGACCATCTGATCATCACGACCTCGTCGTTGCCCGACTGGCACTTGTACGTCCAGCACTGCTTATGAGGGCGGTACTAACTACACTGTTGGACAGGCTGCTCCCTATTATACAGCCGGGTGGCATCATCTTCCCCATGACAGTCTCAGAGGAGGATCTCGTTCTGCCGACCATGACGATCTTGGTCGGTGGTATCCGTATCCAAGGGAGCTTGCCGTGCTCGAGGGGGTTGCATGTCAAGATGCTGAGGTTCGCGGCGCTGCACGGTATCCAACCTATCATTGAGGAGTTCCCAATGAATGTCGAGGGAATCGAGGAAGCGTTGACGAGGCTTGAGGGGGGAAAGGTTAGGTACCGCGCCGTCATAGTGGCTTGAAGAAAGTTTTATTTTTTTACATGGATATTTTGTGGACCTATGACGTCAGAATATATTTGAGACATTGTCGGACTCGGATTTGTCAGGGTCGTCCACTCGCCATGCCGTCGCTCAGAGCAACAGTAGCCCGCACAAACGCATTCAACGTCTTTTCGGCCTTCCGTCGCCCAATGTAAGTCCCTGAATGGGCCCCGTCTCTCCCCTCTCATCTCCACTCGACCCAGCACCACTCGCGGAAACGGCGCAGAGGTCGTCTCTCCATTTGTCTCGTACACACATCGTTGATCCGGCGAACAGAAACGACCCTCTTTCGTCGACAACGCACCCGGATGGAACGAGGACCTCGCCACCGCCTCCGAGGCCGTTATCAAGGTACGCACGCCCAGTCCGCCTTGGCAACCACACCCCTCACCCACACCAGGCGGACCGCAACTCGGAGACGACGTCCCTCGACAAGATGCAGAAGAAGACGGTCGACTACGTCCAGTCGCACCACCCGGTCAACGACCCCGAGATCGCACCGACCCACGCCACTTACGCTCGTGAGGAAATTAGCGGCCCGCTCGGCAGCGCCGGCTCGGGCGTTGGCGAATTCGAGGGGGTGGTGGGGAACGACGATCTCGGGCCAGACGACACGCACGTCGAGTCGAATGGCCGGGTCGTGACTCGGACGAGGCGTGTCGCCCACGAAAAGGCGACCCGGACCGTGCGCAAGGGCAACTAGCCAGGCACACGTGAGTCGCGATCATGCTCCGCAACCTCCATCGGGTAACCCGTGACTTGTGCAGTTTCAAATTCGTTTTCCCCCTAAAAGTATGTGTCCACAGAAACGTTGTAAAGTAGCACCCCAGTATGCGGCTCCATTGTATGACAGTCAATTTCGGAAATGTATAATAGAGTACACCAATCGTGGTGATGGTACAAGCAACTCAGCTAAAGAGAGATGGCGGGGGCGTTCAAGGTTTCGTCTCTCCGAGCGTCTCCCCAGAAGTGATAACTGGTCCGACTCCAAATTCGCCATCTCCAGGCAACATTTCGGGCGCAGCTCCTCTTTCAGTCGGAGGAATCACAACGGGCCCAAGCCCGCTACCGGGAAGTACCACAGGTCCAGGCCCAGAGGAGTGCGGAATCGTGGCATTGCTGGTGACCTCGGCAAGCACTTGGTTGACGCGCGTCACTCTCCTGGGGTCAAAATAGTTTTCGATAAGAATGTTCGGGTGGGGATCCTTCTCCGTAGGTTCGACGCTGCAAGATCAAGATCGCGGTCATCAGTCCTCTGCGTCCAACCCGGGCGCGGGGATAGACCGCTTACACCAGATTGAGAGAAGACGTGTCCGTCCTTGAATAACTCGGAGCACCAAAAACTCGGAGCTCGGACTCGGCGACGGCCGTGTAAAAGATGCCAACCAGACCAGACTGCCCAACAAAAAAAGATGTGACACAGCGACGCCGTGAAATGAACGTCAAGTACGTACGAGCGGCTGTCCCTGGTCGCCGATTCTGAACTGGGTCTGTCCTTGAATGTTGACGACCGTGCCGCGTTCGCCAACGGCAGCGCTGACATTGAGAAGCTGCGCTTTGTATTCGTTGCGCGAAACGGTCTTGCCATTGACGGAAAAGGTGCAGTGGGCGGCAAAGGTAGAATCAAACGTCATATTGAAGTCTTGTTCCATCTTCGCTTCCAGGAGTCCCGTCAAGCGGGACGTCGCCCAGGAGGAGAGAGAAGGAAGGAGGATAGACATGAGGATGTATCTTGATGAGGATTCAGATGGTTCGCTTTGGGTTTGTGTTCTGCAACAGAACGCCGTTTGAGAGGGCGCCTTATATGCGGCGCAGGGCGTACGGCAATTCATTGGAAGAGGCTCTGTGTTTGCCGTAGATGCAGCGCCTCTCCAATAGAATCTTGAGGTGCGTCCACAGGTACCATCCTAGATCGGTGGTTCATCATCGCCGGGCGGGTCAGACGGTGACCTAGCCAAGGCACGACCTTCCGTATCATGGGGACTACTGCCCCCATCGGCCACTCGACAAAAGGCGGATTCAAGTCCTTACTGGCCGTATGTAGTTGTCCCGGGTAAATGGTAGTCTTAAACTAGGAAGTACCCGTCCAAAGGGAGTTGGCGTTGGAGCTGTTTTACACAGCACCTTTCCTAGATCCTCCAGTTCGGGCCTAGGTAAACGTGAGCGATGGCAGAAGAAGTAATTGGTGTAACCTCGATATCATGAGCGTGGATGGCACCATCGGCGATTCACAGTGTGCGCGGTGCGGGTCGAACGGGCGCAACCAAGATCAAGTCATCAAGGTTGTATTTGAAAGCAAGGTTTTGCCGTACAACACGGAAGGTTTCAAGTTGACATTGTCACGGTACGCACGCCCAGTCCGCCTTGGCAGCCACACCCCTCACCCACACCAGGCGGACCGCAACTCGGAGACGACGTCCCTCGACAAGATGCAGAAGAAGACGGTCGACTATGTCC
>JBBPMO010000265.1:0-33157 GCA_038090315.1 Xanthoconium stramineum | reverse complement strand
TCACATAGCTCTGAAAAGCCCCTTACGTTAATCCTATCCTTGGTTTCAACACCCGCCCCACACATTCATGCACACAACTCACCAAAGTACACCGCCAGCCCAAACATCTCCCCCGGGGTTGTCAACCCACCCACGTGTAACCGCCTCACAAATGGCATGAATCCCAAACACCCATACACCGGAATGCACGACACGAGTAACACAAGGAGCATGAGCACGCACAGATCTGACCATGCAAAACGCCGCTGCAGCACGGGGAACACGAGCAAGCCAAGGATCCCAGATGTGGGGGTGATCATGCTGATCAGCATGAGCAACAAGGCATCCATGTGTAGTGTCGTCTTGCCAAAAAGTATCGTTGTCGAGGTGATGGTGGTAAAACTTGCAACGGGGCGTGGGGTGGCTAGTGGTGAACGGTGAACGCGCACATTGTTGGGGAGGGCATAGACAAGGCGTAGACATACCATCTGAGAAGAGAAACCACACAGCGAGGTATCTAAACGTGTGTTGCAGCTGCTTCACTTGTGACCAGCAAAGCATCACTCCGAGGTGCTTCCACGCAGCCCCCACTGTCCACTTGTCGCCGTCACCATCCCTCCCAAACACATATGCCAACACCCCCAGTAGCCACACTACAGCGGGTATAGAGAACAGCATCCACCACCCCGCTCGGCCCAATCGTGAGAGATTGCGCAGGATATCACTGAACAGGGGCGCTGAGATGCTCACGGATTCGGGGTCTGTGAACAGGGCATGATTGGCATCAAGATGGATGGATGACATGGGCAGGGCAAGGGTGGTGTTACATGGCTTGGACGACTTGTCGAGTTCCTTTTGTGCTTCAATCACCTCGGGAGAGTCTCGTGCGAGCGAGGGGAGGTAGGCATTCATGGCGACAACGGAAGCGCCAAAACTGACATTGGAGCATACTGCAAAGAGGGCGGAGAGGAGCTGGAGGGGCATGGAAGAGGGGAGGAAGAGGAAGCTGGCAGCGGAAGCACTCAGATGTGTGAATGCGAGGAGCAGTGGTTTCCGGTTCGTCGCTGGTGTATGTGTTCAGTGTCTGCGAGACTAGCATTCGCGATCGACTTACGGTGGTCTGCGATGTTGCCCATGGATATGACTGTCAACACTTGTAGAGCGATGGATATCGAGTAGACATAGAGACTACATATGTTAGAAGGTCAAAGACGATTGACGGAAGTCAGACCTAAAGTTGGCCGAGTCTATCCAGAGCCAGCCAATCTTGATGGAACAGCATGCTTCCAAGGAAACACCCGGGAAGACAGATATGACATCATGTGGTCTGGGCCCAAGAAGCCATTGTCCCTCGCAAACTGCTCTAGGTAGATGGGCAGAAAGAGGGCGAGCGAGATGACCACAAACACACATGACCAAATATGGTAAGTCACAAAATGCTGCAGGTGACGTCAACCTTGTCAATGGTAGGGCACCCCAACAACATCATTCGTGCCATATCAGACCCGTTCCTATCCTCTATCACCCCTATTCTCAACCACCTCATCCTGACTTTGACTTACTGCATACCCTTAGGCTTAATCCTGTTCCCACATGCTATTTGCACCACTCGCCCCACTCTCAGCAGCATTGACAGGACGTGGCAGGGCCAGCATCACATCGTCAGTGACAACCCCTCGCCTGCTTTTGTCCGTTCATGCCACTCTGCTAGCCGTTTTGCTGTGAACAGCATAAGCCTGGAGATCATGAATGTTGAACGTTGGACATACATATCTTTCATGGTGACTCCCTGTATGGTGGTAAAGAGCTAGAGAACCTGCTGTACGAGCGGTACCACGTGTGAAAACAAAGCGATGCTGACATTGAGCACTCATGGTGCAATTAGGCTAGCCTTTCACCCCAGGATCTTGTGAAATTGTGTCATCTGAAAACACACCTGATTGAGACAGGTAGCCCTTGTATGCACGAAATGTAGGTCGAAACACTGTAACTTCCAGTGCTACTCATGGAACCATATATGACAATGTTCCACCCAACACATTGTCATTGTGATATGGACTTGTTGCACGCCCAGTTGGCTGCTCTCCAACACCGACTTTCCTTTGTTGCAATCGAACTAGATGATTGACTTGAAATTCTACGTCCAAACATGCTCTTAGGGAGTCACCCTCTTTGAGTCCTTCCTCTTGTCCGTCCCATTTCCCTCTTCGAATTAGACTCGTCTGTCCTCACCATGCCACTTATGTGCTTCATAACCCTGGTCTGTGTCCGAGCTTCCTCCGTTTGATGAACGCTCACTTACGTGTGGTATCGTTGGATTAGTCCAACCCAAGATGCCTGAATATGCTCAAGCACATCTTGAAGACTCTCAAGAGGGGCGGTCTGACATCAACCACAAGACAAACCTCAGATTTGTGAGATAGATGCTGTATTTGTGGACAGAACCTCGTTTATCGCTATGACGTGACCAAGAGCAATGATGGTGATGGCAGCGAGGAGGGGATGTTCTTCTTGTGCACGTTATGGTACACTTCCTGATCTACTAGGATCTGCTGTTAGGTTTGATTCTCCCCCAATTGCATCGAAGCACTCATGCATGCTGGGGTGTTTGATCGATTGTTGTTGCAGCGTGCGATCACCATGTTCGAGAGAAGGATTTATGTTCTCTGTCCCAATTCTGACTCGACGATCCTTAAAGGACTTTTTGCAGTATTCTCACCATGTTGGATTGTGTACTGAGGAAATCTCGGGAGTGGACGAAGGGTACGTCTACCTTGTTTGAGGGCATAGCTGACCTTTTCTCCAGTCTTGCCGTTCAGGGCTCCATGTGAGTATGGTGATGATGTATGTCTCTTACATTTGCATTACTGACAGACATACCAGATTCACATCCTTACTGATGTCGCCCCCTTCACAAAATGGTTGTCAATATAAATTGATTCCGAAGTCCACCATTAAATACATGATCAAAGCTAGTGCATCATAAGCCTTCAAATTGTAATACATATCTTGGTTCGTGAGTCTGAGTAGTCACGCACAAAAAAAACAAGCACCTACCCTCTCGAAAGCAGCAAATCATGCTCCAATATGGACGTACAGGATCCGTTGATCAAGGGGTATCAAACTCGAACAAAGACTACACATCATCTGGTGCAGTGCCAGTGCTGCTCAGGTATGATCCAGACGACCACACTCGTCCAACATGAATTTGTAAAATCACGATGTGATCTCGTTCGTGTACCCATCATCCACAGCAAAATGCATCGCCGCAGCGAGATGAATGACCTTGTCTGGACTCTCCTCGTCTCCGGCTGTCATATGACACGCTGACAGATACACAAATTGGGCGTTCTGCAAGTCATATTGCATGATGTTTTCGACCTTGAATAGACCATCACCTAGAGCAAATCCAGACTCGAATGGTCATTTCTGATTCGGGATTCCGTGACAAGCAAGGTGAACGAACTCGGTCGCTTTCAATTCCTCAGCAACCTTGGCAATCATTGCATATTGGTCTTGAACACAAGAAAGTGTGGCGGCAGAAGCGATGCACTGTGATATGTTGGACAGCTCAGTGTTCACAGAAATGAGTTTGCTCTGTCCTGGAGCCTGAGCTTGCCCTACGAGCAACATACAATGTTGTTCAATAGGGGGAGCCATTGATCTTTTCTGACAAGCACGTATGAGGGCTGTCAGAGTTGGTGTGTAGGAAGAAATATAGAGATCCGAGAACGTCAGTTGACCCTTCCTAAACGAGCCGGTGGCGTGGAGTGGGAGAAGGGAGAACTCGGCAGTCGGGCACCACCAGATGTGTGATCCATGTGGACAGAACTCCTGAAGGGATTTCATGATTGGGAAGACAACTTCATCCCACAGTTCTCGTAAGAACACTAGAAGTTCCTTCGTCACATCTCCAAACTTCGTGCGCCATGTCAGACCATAAAGCTTCGTGGATAGTTCAGAGATGCGGGTCTTCGTGATAGGGAGAGGAACATGGACAGGATTATTTTCAGGGAGAATGATCAATGCATCACAGGTGTACTGGCTGGCATTAGGAATGATGACTGGCCCACCAGAAGCTGCAACTCAGAGATTTAGGAAGAGTGGGGGCTGGAGGAAACGAGAGAAGCCAGGTAGCCTGCGGATCTCCATGACGATACCCTGGAGTTGGGTGTTGAGATGGGAAGCACGATCATGCTAAGACTTGGCATCGGAGGAAACATCAACCACCATGCGGAGCAAGACGGCCAACTGGGTGAACCCGTCTGCCAATCTTTTTCCTGTGTCACTAGATGCTATGACATCATCAAGGGGAGTACGAAGGCGAGTTAACTGGCTCCAGAAGACACCACGGCCTTGTTCAAGGAGTTCCACTGCATTGAGAAGATTTCCGTAGTGAATACAGGCGGAAAATGTGTCAATAGCTGTTGATGTCGTGAGCTGTTTAAGAATGACAAGATGCTGAGGGAGGGACGGTAGAGTAGCGAGACACTGGACAACGAGGTGCAAAAACGTTTGGTAAACCGATACTGTCGAATCATGTTTGCAGTTTTCAGCCGCCCAGATCAAGTGTTTGCTAAGGTTGAGGGTGGCGGAAGACACAACTTGAGAATTGTCAGAAAAGGAAGAGATTAAATTGGGTATTTCCTGAAGGTGACAGATGTCATGTGTAATGGAGAATCGAGTATATAAGGTATTTGCAAGGCTTGCCAGCAAATAGGCTTGATCTGGATGCCCCTCTGGGCAAAGCTCAAATGAGTTGCATTGAAGGGTAATTGCCTCATTGAGGTCGGCCATCGATCTGAGCTGGTTGAAATGGGTACAGAGGGAAATTGTGAGGTTTCCCAGTGAATGGGCTTGATCTGGATGCCCCTCTGGGCGAAGCTCCAACGCATTGCGTTCAAGGGCAATTGCCTCATGGAGGTCAGCCATCGATCCGAGCTGGTTGAAATGGGTATGGAGTGAAATTGCAAGGTTTCCCAGTGAATGGGCTCAATCTGGATGCCCCTCTGGGCAAAGCTCCAATGCGTTGTGTTCAAGGGCAATTGCCTCATCGAGGTCGGCCAGTGATCCGAGCTGCTTGAAATGGGTATGGAGGGAAACTGCGAGGTTTCCCAGTGGAATGGCTCGATCTGGATGCCCCTCTGGGCAAAGCTCCAACACGTTGCGCTCAAGGGTGATTGACTCATTGAGGTCGGCCAGTGATCCGAGCTGGTCAAAATGGGTATGGAGGGAAACTGCAAGGCTTCCTAGTGAATGGGATCGATGTGGATGCCCCTCTGGGAGAAGCTCCAACGCATTGCCATGAAGGGCAATTGACTCGCTGAGGTCGGCCATTGATCCGAGCTGGTTGAAATGGGTGATGAAGGAATTTGCGAGGTTTAACAGTGAGTGGGCTTGATGTGGATGCCCCTCTGGGCGAAGCTCCAATGCGTTGCGGTCAAGGGCAATTGCCTCATCGAGGTCGGCCAGTGATCCGAGCTGGTCGAAACGGGTACGGAGGGAAACTGCGAGGTTTCCCAATGAATGAGTTCGATCTGGATGCCCCTCTGGGTGAAGCTCCAACATGTTGTGGTCAAGGGCAATTGCCTCGTTGAGGTTGGCCAGTGATCCAAGCTGTTTGAAACAGGAATAGAGGGAAACTGCAAAGTTTCCCAGTGAATGGGCTCGACCTGGATGCCCCTCTGGGAGAATCTCCAACACATTGCGGTGAAAGGCAATTGCCTCATTGAGGTTGGCCAGTGATCCAAGCTGGTTGAAACGGGTACAGAGGGAAATTGCAAGGTTTCCCAGTGAATGGGCTCGATGTGGATGCCCCTTTGGGTGAAGCTCCAATGCGTTGCGGTCAAGGGCAATTGCCTCATCGAGGTCAGCCAGTGATCCGAGCTGGCCGAAACAGATACCGAGGGAATCTGCGAAGTTTCTCCGTGGAATGGCTCGATGTGGATGCCCCTCTGGGTGAAGCTCCAATGTGTTGCATTCAAGGGCTATTGCCTCATCAAGGTCGGCCAGCGATCCAAGCTGGCTGAAATGGGAATAGAGGGAACATGTGAGGTCTTCCAGTGAATGGGCTCGATGTGGATGCCCCTCTGGGCGAAGCTCCAACGCGTTGCGGTGAAGCACAATTTTCTCGTCGTGGGAGGCCAGTGATCTGAGCTGTTGTTCTGTGCACAGCATAAACCTGGAGATCTTGGTTGTTGAACGTTGGGCATACCTGTCATGGCGACCTCTGTGGTGGTAAGCACTAGAGAACCTCATGCTGCAGCAACGCACCAAGTGCCACTGCCTTGCTTTACATAACGAGCCGTGAGGTCAGCATTTTAACTCATGGGTCTCATGTGAGTGGGCCATTGGACAAAACACAGATATCGATATACCCGAACCAAACAATGAGTAGATCTGTCGATTCTTCGATTCTTGTTCGTATGCATGAAAATGTAGATCATCTCAGAGGTCTTGAAGCTCTCTGACTTCCAGCGCTACTCATTGGTCCATACGACGTCACTCAATTTTGACATTGCCATTGTAACATGGACTTGTTCCAATTGTCAGTTCTCCAACACTGACTTTCCCTTGTCGCAACCGAACCAATCCACTAGAAATTCTACGTTCAAAAATGCTCCTGGGCAATCACCCTATCTCATGTCCGCCATTTTTTCTCTCCAAATCTTGTTTAAAACACCACACAGACTCCAGCGATACCCTTTCTACTCGAAAACCACAACCCCGCCTGTGTTGGCTGGCCATTTTGACAAGACAACCTTTCGTAATTTGCAGCTGTATGGCAAGGACCAGGCTTGGAGAACCCGAGATGCATGCATGGGTGATCGACTCGGAAAGGCCCTCATTACGCTGCACGTCAAGAATCTGTCAACCATCTGGATTGACTGGTGTACGTTGACACACTTTTTTCTTGTAACTGAGGCACTTGTTGATGCATCAATCGATTTACATAGGTACTCGGCATACCACCCTACCCTCCTGGGCAGCTCAAGCTACTTGAGAGTTTCAAAGCCAAGAAAGATGGCAAGGCGAAAGAAGAGTTCATGATACCCTCACAGCAATTCACCCCGTGAAAGGCGCAACACCCTGGGAACAGATAAGCATGATAGCATTAGATCTGGTGGTTATATACTTGTTCTTGGCTGTTAATCCTACACGCTGCCGTCTGCCTCACGATTCATCTTCCCCTGGCACCTCCACCCCCTTGTGCATGTGCTCGACAGGATATGTCTGCGTGTCAATCCGGCCTTGGTCAACGTTGATGCTCAGGAGCACGGGCACGGCGGGCCAGACCATCATGATGAGGAAGAAAAAAGCATAACGAATGTTGCCGGTGCTGTGGTGATGATGCCGACAACGAGTGGACCAATGAACAAGCTCAACTGTCATGTGAGGGTCAGGGATGGTTAGTTCGACAATGCAAACACAAATGCACATTGTCTGTAATGGAGAACAGTGCGTACCTATAGTCCCATCAGCCGAGCACAAAATAGAAGGGGTTGAGAGAGACATACCACTGCGCTTCTTCACCTAGCATAATGAGTTCTGCATAAGACACCCTCGCACAGCTCTGAAAAGCCCTATATGCGAGTCCTATCCTTGGCATCAATGCCCGCCCCCACACATTCATGTACACGACGCACCAAAGTACACCGCCAATCCAAACATCTCCCCTAGAGTCGTCAACCCACCTGCGTGCAACCGCCTCACAAACAGATGAACCCCAAACACCCATATGCCGGGATGCGTGACACAAGCAACACGAGCAACACAAGGACGCGCAGGTTCATCGCAAAGCGCCGTTGCAGCACAGGGAACGTGGGCGAGCCAAGCATCCCAGAGGTGGGGGTGATCATGCTGATCAGCACGGGCGACGAGGTGTCCATGTCCACCGTCTTCTTGCCAAAAAGTATCGCTGTCGAGATGATGGTGGTGAAACCTGCAACAGAGCGCAAGGGCAGTTAGTGGTGAACGCACACATTGGTTGGTCAGGGTGCAGACGCACCATCTGAGAGGAGAAACCACGCGGCGAGGTATATAAACATGTGTTGAAGCCGCTTCACTTGCGACCAGCACAGCATCATCCTGAGATGCTTCCACGTAGCCCCACCCCGCCTCTGACCATCCACTTTTCGTCGTTGCCATCCCTCCCAAATGCGTACACCAACGCCCCTGGTAGCCACACCGCAGGGGGTATCGAGAACAGCATCCACTACAGTCTGCTCAGCCCAATCATGAGATGGAGTGAGAACATAGAGCCGTGCATCTGTGAGACAGGCACAAGGGCAAGGAGGAGTGGGAGGATGCCTGCAACGTACCCCAATGCGATGCCCTGTGATGAGATACGGGACGTGGCACACGAGAGCGCCGTGATGTATGCCTTGTGTGCCGGACTCTGGTGATTGAGCGGGGTATCGCCAAGCAAGGGCGCAGAGACAGTCACAGATTCGGGATCTGCAAACAGGGCACGGTTGGTGTTGACATCGATGGACGACATGGGTGGGGCAAGGACGGCGTCGCACGGCTCAGACGACTTGTCAAGTTCCTTTTGTGCTTCAATCACCTCAGGAAAGTCATGCACAAGGGAGGAGAGGTATATGAGCATCCAAATCGGGGTATTTGTGGAATAAACCCCATTTACCACTATGACGTGACTAAGAGCAATGACGGAGTTGGCGGCGAGGAAGGGACGTTCTGTTTGTGCATGTTATGGTACACAGCATAATTAGGTTCTGCTGCTGGGTTGGTCTAACTATGGTTTTCCCCTAGGTGCATTGAAGCGCTCATGCATGCCAGGGAGTTTGGTCGATCATTGTTGCAGCGTGTGACTGCCATGTTCAAGGTAAGGATTTCCAATGCTTCTCTTCTCTAACTCGACGATCCTTTGAAGAAATTTTTGCAGTATTCTAACCATGTTGGATTGTGCACTGAGGAAATCTCGGAAGCCGATGAAGGGTGCATCTCTCCTACTACCTTGTTTGAGGGCATAACTGACCTTTTCTCCAGTCTCGGTAATGCCGTTCAAGGCTTCACGTGAGCATACTGTGTTGTCTCTTATGTGCGCAGTACTTACAGACACACTGGGCACATTATGTTGATCTCTGCTGCGTACAATCCTTCGAGAACTTTAGCTGCGTTGAAGTAAATGAGTGAGGGATCTTGAAGTTGCAGTCCATGTTTCTCTGTACTTGTGCTGTGTAAACCATTTTTTTCGAACGCTACATTGTCGTTGGTGTACTACTACCCTGGTCCTGAAGAATTGCGTTTGGTGTATGTATATTTTCCGTTGCCTATTGATGCACGTCTGGCACATGGAGAGGATATCATGCTTCTTTCCAAAGTCGAGTCTACTAGTTCGGTGTTCCACCATACTCAACTCACAAGGAAAATATTAGATTCAATGCTAGAATTTACTTCGCAACCTTTGCCAATATCGTCAACTTCATAAAAGTGATCGAGTAAAATTGCCCAGTATGAGTGATTCCCATGTCCATCATTAAATACATAGTCAGAGCTAGTGCATTGGAAGTCTTCAAATTGTAGTACGATATCTACCATACCTTGGCTCATTACATGTGCAAAAAAAAAAGGACATACCCTCTCTAAGACAGAAAATCACGCGCCAATATGGATGTACAGGATCTGCTGATCCAGGGGTATTGAGCTTGAACGAAGGCTATGCATCGTCCAGTGCAGTGCCAGCGCTGCCCAGGTATGATCCAGACAACCACACTCGTCCAACATGAATTTGTAAAATCGCAATGTGATCTCGTTCGTGTACCCATCATCCATGGCCCACATCGTCCCAATGACAGACCGAAATCCAGCAAAATGCATCGCCGCAGCGAGATGAATGACCTCATCTGGACTCTCCTTGTCTCTGGCTGTCATATGACACGCTGACAAATACGCAAATTGGGCGTTCTGCAAGTCGTATTGCATGATGTTTTCGACCTTGAATAGACCATCGCCTAAAGCAAACCCAGACTCGAACGGTCGTTTCTGATTCACGATTCCGTGACAAGCAAGGTGGACGAACTCGGTCGCTTTCAATTCCTCAGCAACCTTGGCGATCGTTGCATCTTGGTCTTGAACGCAAGTAAGCGAGGTGGTAGGTCCGATGCACTGTGATATGTTGGACAGCTCAGTGTCTACGGAAACAAGTTTGCTCTGTCCTGGAGCCTGAGCTTGCCCTACGAGCAACATACAATGTCATCCAATAGGGGGATCGAATGATCTTTTCTGACAAGCATGAATGAGGGTTGCCAGGGTAGGTGTGTAGGAAGAGATATAGAGATCTGAGAACGTCAGTTGACCCTTCCTAAATGAGCCAGCAGCATGAAGTGGAAGAAGGGAGAACTCAGCGGTCAGGCACCACCAGATGTGTGATCCACATGGACAGAACTCCTGAAGGGATTTCATGATTGGGAACACAACTTCATCCCAGATTTCTTGTAGAAACACTAGAAGTTCCTTTGTCACATCTCCAAATTTCGCACGCCATGTCAGACCATAAAGCTTCATGGATAGTTCAGAGACGCAGGTCCTTGTGATGGGGAGAGGAACGTGGATAGGATGGTTTTCAGAGAGGATGATCAAGGCATCACAGCTGTACTGGCTGGCATTGGGAATGATGACTGGACCATCAGAAGCTGCAGCTTGAAGATTTAGGAAGAGTTGGGGCTGGAGGAAACAAGAGAAGCCAGGTAACCTGCAGATCTCCATGACGATGCCCTGGAGTTGGGTGTTGAGATGGCAAGCATGATCATGCTGAGACTTGGTATCAGGGGAAACATCAACCACCATGTGGAGCTGGGCAGCTAACTGTGTGAACCTGTCTGCCAATATCTTCCCTGTGTCACCAGATGCTATGAGATCATCAAGGGGAGTATGAAGGCGGGTTAACTGGCTCCAGAAGACACCACGGCCTTGTTCAAGGAGTTCCACTGCATCGAAAAGATTTCTGTGGTGAATGCAGGCAGAAAACGCGTCAACCGCAGTTGATGTGGTGAGCTGTTTGAGAATGACAAGATGCTGCGGAAGAGACGGTAGAATAGAGAGGCGCTGGACAATGAGGTGCAAAAAAGTTCGGTAAACCAATACTGTTGAACCATGTTTGGAGTTTTCAGCTGCATGAACCAAGCATTTGCTATATTTGAGAGTGGTGAAAGACACAGTTTGAGAAATGTCGGAAAGATGAGAGAGTAAACTGGGTATTTCCTGAAGGTGAGAGATGTCATGTGTAATGGAGAATCGAGTATATAAGAGATTTGCAAGGCTTCCCAATGAACGGGCTCGATCTGGATGCCCCACTGAGAGATGCTCCAACGCGTTGCGGTCAAGGGCAATTGCCTCGTCAAGGTCAGTCAGTGATCTGAGTAGGTTGAAACGAGAATGGAGGGAATTTGTGAGGTCTGCCAGTGAATGGGCTTGACCTGGATGCCCCTCTGGACGAAGCTCCAACGCATTGCGTTGAAGGGCAATTGCCTCATCAAGATCGGCCAGTGATCCAAGCTGGTAGAAGCGGGAATGGAGGGAGATTGCAAGGTTTCCCAGTGAAATGGCTCGATCTGGATGCCCCTCTGGGCGAAGCTCCAACGTGTTGCGTTCAAGGGCAATTCCCTCATCCAGGTCGGCCAGTGATCCGAGCTGGTTGAAACAGAAGTAGAGGAAATTTGTGAGGACTCTCAGTGAATAGGTTCGATCTGGGTGTCCCTCTGGGCAAAGCTTCAACGTGTTGCGGGCAATGGCAATCAACTTGTCGAGGTTGGCCAGCAAAAGTTGGTTGAAACAGGGACAGAGAGAACTTGCAGGGTTTTGCAATGAAATCGCTCGATCTGGATGCCCCTCTAGGAGAAGCTCCCACACGTTGGTGTGAAGGCCAATTTCCTCGTCGAGGGAGGTCAGTGATTCAAGCCGCTGTTCTGTGAACAGAATAAGCCTGGAAATCTCAGTCATTGAACATTGAATGTCAGGCACACCTGTCATGGCGATCTGTGTGGCAATAAAGTGCAAGAGAATCTCAGGCCACAGCAATGCACCAGGTGTGCGTTGCTGTATGTAACAAGCTGCGACTCGGCTAGTGTTTTCCCTGTGAGCGGGTTGTTGGACAAAACACAGATATCAATAATCTTGAACAAAATAGCAAGTCTGTCGATTTTTCGATTCTTGTTTGTATGCATGAAACGTCAAGTTGCAGATCATCTCAGAGGTCGAATCCCTGTGATGTGCAGCGCTGCTCATGTGACTATATACTTCGACATGTCAATCTTCCACTCGACACACAATTGTCATTGTAACATGGATTTGTTGCACGTCAAATTGGCTGCTCTCCAACACCAACTTTCCCTTGCAGTCACAACTGAACCAATCCACTAGAAATTCTACGTTCAAAAATGCTCCTGGGCAATCACCCTCTTTGAATCCCATCTCTAGTCCATCCTTTTTTCTCCTCAAACTCGTACTGGAATACCCCAGACTCCGGCAATACCCCCTCTACTTGAAAACCACACCCCCACTGGTGTTCACTGGCCATTTCGACAAGACAACTTTTGTAATCCGCAGCTGTATGGCAAGGACCAGGCTTGGAGCACTCGAGATGCACAACATGAGTGATTGACTCAGAAATGCCCTCATTACGCTGCAGGTCAAGAATCTGTTGACTGTCTGGGTTGACTGATTGTACGTTGACAACATTTCTGTTGTAACTGAGATATTTGCTGACATGTCGATTGATTTACATAGGTACTCAGCATACCACCATTCACATCCTACCCTCATGGAGCAGCTCAAGGGTTTCAAAGCAAAGAAAGATGGTGAGGCGAAAGAAGAGCTCATGGTACCCTCATAACGATTCACCCCGTTGAGGGGTGCAACACTCTGCGAACAAATAAGTATGATAGCATTAGATCTAGTGGTTATATACTCGTTCTTGGCTGTTAATCCTACATGTTGCCGTCTGCTTCATGACTCGTCATCCCCTCGCACCTCCGTCCTCTCGTGCAGGTGCTCGACAGAATACGTTTGCGCGTCGATCCAGCCTTGGTCGACGTCGACACTTAGGAGCACAAGCACGGCGGGCCAAACCATGATGAAGAGGAAGAAAAAGGTATAGGGGATGTTGTCAGTGCTGTTGGCGATGAGGCCAACAATGGGCGGGCCAATGAACGAGCTCGACTGTCATGTGAGGGTGAGGATGGTCAGCTTGATGGGACAAAAGCAAACGTACATTGTCTGTGATGGAGAACAGTGCGTACCTATAGTCCCGTCAGCTGAGTACAAAAATAGAAGGGGTTGAGAGAGACGTACCACCGCGCTTCTTCACCCAGCGGAATAAACTTTGCATAAGTCGCCTGTGCATAGCTCTAAAAGGCCCCATATGCGAATCCTATCCTCAACATCAACACCCGCCCCCACACATTCATGCGCACAACTTACCAAGGTACACCGCCAGTCCAAACACCTCCCCCAGCGTTGTCAACTCGCCAACGCGCAACTGCCTCACAAATGGCACGAACCCCAAACAATCATACACTGGGATACACAACACAAGCAGCACGAGCATGTGCAGATTCAATTATGTAAAGTGCCGCTGCTGCGCGGGGAACGTGAGCGAGCCAAGGATCCCAGAGGTGGGGGTGATCATGCCAATCAGTATGAGCGACAAGGCGTCCATGTGCACCATCGTCTTGCCAAAATGTATCCCTGTCGAGGTGATGGTAGTGAAACCTGCGATGGGGGCGTGAGGTGGTGAGCAGTGAACGTGCACATTGGTTGGTCAGGGCACAGACGCACCGTCCGAGAGGAGAAACCACGCGGCGAGGTATCTAAATGTGTGTTTGAGTCGCTTCACTTGCAACCAGCGGAGCATCACCCCAAGGTGTTCCATGCAGCCCCCATCTCAGCTCTGATTGACCACCTACCCCTGTCGCTGTCCCTCCCAAAGGTAGCCACACCGCGGCAGGTATGGAGAACAGCATCCACCACACCCCACTCAGCCCGATCACAAGATGGAGCGAGAACGTGGAGTCGTGCATCTACGTGACGGGCACAAGTGTGAGGAGGAGCAGGAGGATGCCTGTGATGTACCCCGGTGTGATGCCCTGCAATGAGATACAGGACGTGGCGTGCAAGAGTGCCACGACATACACCTTATGCGCCCAACTCTGGTGATCGGACGGGGTATCGCTGAGCAGGGGCACCAAGATGGTCACAGATTTGGGATCTGTGAGCAAGGCGTGGTTGGTGTTGAGATCGATGGACGACGTGGGCAGGGCAAGGGCAGTGTCACGCGGCCCGGACGACTTGTCGAGTTCCTTTTGTGCTCCGATCACCTTGGAAGAGTCTCGCATGAGCAAGGGGAGGTAGGTGTTCATGGCAACGACAGAAGCGCCAAAACTGACGTTGGCGCATACCGCAAAGAGGGCAGAGAGGAGCCAGAGGGGTGAGGAAGAGGGGAGGAAGAGAATGGCTGCGAAAGTGCCTAGATGTGCGAAGGCGAGGAGCAGTGGTTTCCAGCTCATTGCTGGTGTACATGTTCGGTGTCTGCGAGACCAGCACCAGCACTCGCAACTGATTGACGGTGGTCTGTGATGTTGCCCATGGATATGACTGTTGGCGCTTGTAGAGTGATGGATATCGAGTAGATGCAGAGACTGGATGTAATGTTAGGAGGTCAAAGACGGTTGACGGATGTCAGACCTAAGGTTGGCAGAGTTTATCCAAAGCTGGCCAATCTTGACGAAACAGCATGCTTCAGAGGAAATGCCTGGGGAAGACAGACATGGCATCGTGTGGTCTGGGCCCAAGAAGCCATTGTCTCTCGCAAACTGCTCTAGGCAGATGGGCAGAAAGAGGGCAAGCGAGACAACCACAAACCCACATGACCAAATATGCTAAGTCACACATCACGAAAGTTGCAAAATCGTGACATGCAGTGATGTGTCACATGGGTGCATTCTCACGCGGAGGTGACACTTCAGGCAGCACTTTTGGTGGTCTTAGAGACCAATTTCCTTTGTAGGCAATAATGTATCTCTTAGACTGGACATCTCGGGGGCCCCATGCAATAAATATCTAGCGCGCTTTGTTTGGGCCACATTTGGGCCTTGTTTGGGCCACATCTCATACTACATCCATTTGCATTTGACCTCCTCTCAACCTCTCCAGGTCATCAGATGAACTTCTCAATGTGGGCAGATTTGGGCCGCACTTTGTGCTATGCCCCAACCTCCTCTCAACCTCTCTGGGTCATCATATGAGCTCCTTGATGTTGGCAGATGATTGATGGTTCTTCCTCATTACATTTCCCTTTTTGCTTCCCCATCTTCACTTACTTTTCCTTTTTTCTTTTTTTTTTTGCCCTTCATTTGTTGCATCTGCCAGTATGCCTCCTGAGTTGGGAACATGTTGTGCTTAGCTGGTTTCCAAGGGACTTGGGAAACATTTCAAGAGTCCTCTACATCCTTGCAACAAGAGCAAAACTCAAAAACTTGTCCAGGTCACAGGTCAATCTGTCCAACATCGCTGTTTAGCTGCCCAGCTTGAAAAGCTTCAATTGATCTCTGTCAACCATATATTAGCCAGTGCAGGTGAAAACCACACTGATGTTGACATTTCCTGCAGCTTCGATCCCACAAATCAGGATTTCATTTTAAATGATGAACTACAGCCAGAGATGGACACAGACCATTCCCTGGAAGCTCCATGTCAAATGTCTAAATGCTGCATTCATCCTGACCTTGCCACTGACCATTTGTGTCAAAACTGGAAGCTTCTCATTCCAACATTGATTCAGCCATATCTACACTATGTGTCTTGGATGCTGGGCAAGCCCCTCCCTCCTTCCTCCTCATCCATCTTGTTTTGCAACCATACTCAGTGCTCCCATAAACCCACTCATATCTTGTGTCTATTCTTCAATCGTAAGGTTTCGGTCATGTTGCCTTGATCATGACTAATCAGGCTTAGATTTTGTCTCCATTGAAGTCATGGCCTGTAGTTGCTCAACAGTCCCTTAGACTCTGGCATACTACAGTCTTTTTCCCACTGCACCTTCCCAGCCTCATATGGCTATCTCTGTTGACTTGCTAGTGTTCTATCGGACACTGTTTGAGCAATTCTGCAATGCCATAAATGTGCTTGCTTTGGCATTACATACACATTACATTTGGTGGGGATTTCAGATGGTGGATAAAAATGTACATGCCAGTTTATCTAGTCACACATTTATCTGACTTGATCACAGAAGAAGGCCATCCAGGAGCCTTTCCAGCATAGTCTAGGTTTTGCTGTGCAATGGTATGATGTTCTCCACATAGAAGTGGAGCGTCAGATAGAGGCATTGCTTTAAGTGTGTTGAAATTGCATCAAGTCATTGAAACCTTTACAAGCCATACCCAGCACCCCTCTGGCTCAATCCATGACCTTTGTGATGCCACAGAAACAAGTGCCTATGACACCCTTCAATATTGTCTCCCCTGCTATCACTCCTGGTCGCATATCTTCCAACCAGTTGCCCTTGACCACTGACAGCTGTGCCGAGATCCTCATCCAGTGGTGTCCAGCCTGTTTTTGTGGTACTACATTTGGCAGGTCCCTTGCAGATGGCGGTGACATCCACATCACCACAGATGGAAACTTCCTTCACTGCCATTGCCACTCCTCCAGTGATTGCCCCTCTTTTTATGATCTGGGTTATTTCCTTCCCAAGAATGAAGTTGATGCCATGGGTGTGAATATTATGCAGCAACAGAAGAAGACCCCAAAGCTCTGATGTGTGACCACTGTTCCTGATGAAGCCATAGACTCTTGTGAGGCATCTTATGAAGCTGCTGATGGAAAGAAGCAGAAGACATTGATGGAAAGCTTTGATGACACCGGGCTCATGACACTGATTTGTCACCATGACATTCCACTATTCTTCACCAATATTGACACTCCTGGTGAACAATAGAAGTATGCTCTCGCTCTTATTGCACATCTCTTCTCTCTGCTGCTGCCCAGTGCCACTGTAGTAGTTCTATACGATGTGGGTTGCATGTTGAACAGGACACTCTCTTTGGTGAGTGTTTACCTATCTCCTCACCCGCACTATCCAATATGTTTCAACCAGTATGATATTCTACCAGAGGATGTTGTTGGTCACCTCTGCTTTGCCACCACAGCCATGCATGCTTATGGTCATGAGTGGGCATGCCAACTTGTCTTCAACCCCTGTCTATCTGTCAGACTCAGCCTGACTGATGGAGAAGGTACTGAGCGGCTGTGGTCATGCATGATCAAGCTCATTGGAATTGAGCACTTGTCCTTGGTAAGGCTTTCATTAACTTTGATTGTAGCTAATTTAAACCAACTTTTTAAAAGCAGCAATGCCACATTTGGCTTATTGACTGACAAGCCTCTGTGATTGGCAATGAGATGTAGATGGACCTCGGTGATTGGCTCAAGCACTGCCTCCACCAAGGGGTACAGGAACAAGGAAAGGCAGCTCAGGAAAGTATTGGAGACTATGGCACATTGGTTGGTGAATTACAAAAGGAATGGACTTCTCAAAAGGAGTTGCAACTCTCGATTCATGCTCATGTGTTTTCTGATTTAGGTAAATGCATGCTGGATATAGATCTGATCTTAGATGCCCCAGCACACCTCAAGAAAGAGCTTGACACAGTGCTAGTGCTCCAAGTGGACATTGATGCTGCTGAGCATGCCATCCAGTTTGCAAAGGCAGAGATTGAGAAGCATGATGTATCCGAAATGACAAAGGAAGCTTTGGGCAGTTTAGAGTGCACACACAACTGCTTAATGGCCAAGGTGGATGTCCTGTATTTGTCCCTCAATGTTACAGACAAATTTCCCAAGTTGAAGGACATCCCCTTGGAGTTTGTCTGGACACTTCTGTTGGCATGTGACTTGAAGGTCAACATTTGCAAACAGGTAATAGGCAGCTTTTTCGAATGGGACAAATTGGATCAAGCTATTGGTGGAGTGCAGAAAGCACTTGGTCTGTAGTTTAAATTGATTCATCAATCAATTCTCATTTGTTCCAGGTACCAAGCTTCACCAGTGGACACACAAGGCAATTGCTAAGCACCAGCCTGCACTGATGAGTGCCATCTGCAAGTTCAATAGCTACTGTGAGCAGCTCAAGGAATTGTATGAGCAATCCTGGTCTATCCCACTTCCTAGCCCACTCTCCACCAAGCTGAATGACCTTTGAAATGATCAGTCATTGATGGAAGATGTTTGGATCACCCCTTCTGTCGGAGAGGTCCTGTGCTGGTTAGATGATAAGAATGTCTGTGCTGGCATCCAGGCCATGCACAAATGCAACTGGTGTTTAGAAGAACAACACTGATTGGGCATGGAGGCTGATAATCTTTGTTGGTGGTTTGGCAATGAGATTGCTGCAGTTGAACTTGCCCTTCGTACCCTGGGAAGTGCATAACACATCACAAACTGGAGATCTCCTACTAACTACTGTCCAGACAAAATGTTTTGTCTTGCTCTTCAGCTTTGCTGCGAGCAGCCACTGACCCTGCCCCCCTGATGGTTGAGTTCTCAAGTGTTGAAGTGCTGGTTTGACACCCATGTCAACAGGGCCATTACATTGGCCATCCAGTTGTCTGGTGGGTCTCCCGAGATATCTCTGCTTTGGGTCAACATGACTACAGTAGAAGCCCCACCAGAAGAAGATTTTACCGCAATTAGTACCTATGCCAATGACATGGCAACTCTCAATGCAGAAGACATAATTCTCATTGATTACCTAATGGAGAAGCCTCTTCCCAATGATGATAGTGATGGTGGTCTATCGACTGTAACCATTGCAAAACCATATGCTGATGATGATGGGGCCAATGACCTGTCCATTATTGCCAAGGGACCCATCATCAACAATGGGGTTGACGACCTACCTGCCATAAGTGTAGAGATTATCTGGGACATGCCAGCTGTAAGCCATGCTATTGCACCAGCAGACAATGACTGACATAAACTGTGCAAAGTATCATTGTAGATTTGACACCTGTCCCAGCTCCCCTACTGAGCCAAGACTTCATGATGAAGCAATTTGATTTCATGAGATATGGCCTATGAAGGATTACATTTGATGATGAAGACACATCTATGCTTGCCACTTCGACTTCATGCATTAACAATATCTGCATAAATGGGTGTATCCTGCTGCTCTTCACAACTGTCAAGACCGGGTCAACTCCGGAACTATCTCTGGAACGTCTGAAGATTAGTGTTCAGCAACTTGGAGAGGAGCGCTGCACCCTTGTCAAGTCTTTGTCCCAGATTTTGGAATGCAGAGATAACTCAGAGGTAAGACTTTAATGTCGCACAGCAATGAAGTCAAGTAATGTTCAGAGGAGAGTCAGAGACTCTAGTGGAGGATCAGAGGGGAGTGGAATCTTAGTTGATATTTGAACTGAAGGAAATACATGGCTCAGGGGTACAGTACTTATACTACGGAGGTGTACAGGATTGGTAGCGGAGAATGGAGCTGAATAATAGGAACAGATGTAGAATGCTAAGGCTGCACACCGGCTGTCTGGAATGCGGAACTGTGGCACAGGTTCATAGGGTCAGTGGTGAGAATGCTACTAAACCTTAGTACAAAAGGAGGTAACTAAAATGAAGGATGATGAGAGGAGACCCTAATAAATGTCCAGAGGTCTGGAAGTAAGTCCTGGGTGAGAACAGGTTTCTCTAGGGGTCGGAAGTGGACTGTACCGCCAGAGTTGACTTGGTTGATCATATGGGATATGACAACAACAATGGACATCTCAGAAAACCATGCCTACACAGTATTTTCAACATATGACTTGCCATGCACTCAACATGACAATAACACACATTTATGGAAGGTCACCTGACGCACAAGTTTTTGGACTAAAAAGATATGGATCATTCCAATATTCTGACAGTCTCCAGGACACTGGGTCTTGTGCATTGCTGACCTCTCTTCCCAAGAACTTCAGCTCTTTGATAATTTTGCTGAACACAAACCATGGCAAACAGACATTGAAGTATGCTGTCTAGGACTTGTCACTCTTGATGATGCTAACTGCTTTTCAGGACATCATGATGCTCATTACACGACTGTTGAGCACTGCAAAGACAAACCACCCCAGGCTTGTGCCTGATTTAGATCCTTGGACTGCCTGCCCACTCACAGTATGTAGCACCAATTATGGCCTGTTGCCAACTAACCAACTTATTGTCCTAAAGGTTGACCCCTTGCAAACAAATGAATATGATTGCAGTATTTGAACATTGGCAAGCATGGTGGCAATACTCTGAGGATATGACCAAACAGGGATGACAGAGTCTGATCTTCCTGATTTCTGCTGTTACTTACATTCTTGTGTAAAAGTTATTCTCATTCATTAGTCCTGTAATGAAATTTCGTTCCTGTCTTCTACCTGCTTTCTAAATCAACAAGATCATGAATGTTCAGTGTGTGCAAATGACCTGACCCGACATGTTAATTGTATACAGAAAACATATGCACATAATCATGTCAATGATATAATTGTAACAGTAGTCCAGTTTCTGGATCAGCTGATGGGCAGCCATTGTCTGATTTGAAAGGAGAACATACATTATTGCTGTAATAATATCACACTGTTTAAGTTGTGTCTATTACAATGGGATCACAACAGGATATAGGATACATGGTACAGGATAAAGATACATAGTTAATATATCACTTAGGATTGTACTTTGGATGGTCCACCGTGACAGAGTGCTAAATCCCCTGGGGAGACAAAGTACCTTGTAACATGCACTGTGCCATTTGATTCTGGAAGTGGTCATTTTTGGCATGGTTGTCATGCCCATGTGGCAGTTGAGGACATGTGAGACTGCATGTGCCAACTTGTTCATGTCCATGTTCACTGTGTCCAAGTTCCTTATCATGCACGGTCATTGTGGCATGAATCCACTTGCATTTCTGTGTGCATGACATGAGTAGGTGAGCCAAATTATCTGCCATTCTCTGTAGTAGGTGCTGGAGGTGTTTGTTCATCAAGTGTGTGCTGGCAAGAGCACAGTGTCTTGGACTTTGTCGAACCCCAGTGGACCCTGCCATAAAATTCAAATCTGACACTTTTTGTGTGTTAGCCTCCAGCTTTCAAGTTGTGTCAAATCTCCCGAACATTTTGAAGCTTTGATACTTCCCCTTTGAAACTGCCACTGCCAGTTATGTCCTCAAGTTGTGGCATTGCAATTCCAAAGTAAGTTTGTTCCAAGAAGCACAATGTTTGCTACCTGCTCTATTTAAAGGGTTGGTCCCCCTTGCTTCATCTCTTTAACAATTTTGCCATTGCAGTCCTTGTCACCATGAAGACCAATTTGGGTTTGTTGTATCTGTCAGTTTGGTCATTGAACTCACCATCATTGCAGAACTTGTCAATGACATGTTGTCCCACATGTTGCTCTACACTCAGGCTGTGTCTGAGCTTGCTGCAAGGATGTCCAGCCAGCTTGAAGTCTGCAAGCCTGCTATTGAGTCTCCAGCTCCCATGAACTCACCTGCCACATTGCCCAGCTCACTACCTTCAATGCCCACATTATTGACCACGGGACTGCCTGACTTGCCTGATACACCAGAGAACATGCAAGTCCCCCTCATGGTCAATGTCAATGTTGATATGTCTTTGTCAGTGTGGAAACAGCAGGTATGTTGTCCTCACTGATCTTTGGCCAGGGTATCACTAATAGAATTGCCCCAGATCTCACTCCTACTAACACTGGCAGTGTGAGTGGTGAGGGGGTCAATCACACGGTCATAGCTGTTGACCCTACAGGCCCTCATCACTTGTTTGTGCCTGGTGGTTTGAGTCTTGACAGCCACAGGCAGCAGAAATACAACAATTATATCTTTGATATTCCCTCTCCAACTGCCACTGGACAGTTGTACCTTGTTACGCATGGTTGTTGCATTGGAATTTTCTCCAAATGGTAAGTAATGTATACTTATAAGTTATGGTGTGTGCAGACAATCTTTCATAGGCAGCACACTGGTCCATACATTAGCGAGGTTTCCAATGCAATCTACTCAAAGGTGGACTCCCTCAATGAAGGGATTGCATTGATGATGGAGATGATTGATTGTAAGGTGGCATGTTGGGTTTAGTATTGTCCTTGTCTCCTTGTATCCATCTTGTATATCCATCAATGAACTTCTTGGTGTGCATTTCATGTTTTGGCTGAAAATGGAA
Source organism: Xanthoconium stramineum (assembly GCA_038090315.1). Classification (NCBI taxonomy): domain Eukaryota; kingdom Fungi; phylum Basidiomycota; class Agaricomycetes; order Boletales; family Boletaceae; genus Xanthoconium; species Xanthoconium stramineum. Next base: position 10,946 of record JBBPMO010000265.1, on the reverse strand, counting down.
AGATTATTGGATTGCAGTGTGATTCACTGGCATCTGCTGATTCCCCTGCATGAGGCAAAATATGTGTCCTCCCTGGCCCACTGTGTGCCTTGAAGTTGAACTTCCACCATCCCCTTGGCCACTTGCCACCCAAAGCCTCTAGCAATGGACTTCCAAGTTGTCAACTGGTGTACTTGCAATGCCACTGGCAATCCTTTGCTCTTGCCCACTATCACCATAATTGCAACTTGCAACGCCACCTGACTCTTGCAATCCCACCCAACTTAAACCTCTCAGGCTTTCCCAGTCCCTCCTTGGGGCCATCATGGCCACACTGCTCGACTTTGAGAATGCACTGAGGACCAATATATCACAATTTAACACTGTCTTCTCCCAGACAAAGGGCCATTGTTGCAGCCACAGATCAACTCTATCATATTCAAAACAGGTGTTTTTTTTTTGCCCTCAGATTCATACTACTCAATTATTATCCTGTTTGGAACAGAATGCTATCAGTGTTTTTCAGTTGTCAATAGAGACTTTGGTTGTCAACATCTGTCTGCAAGGTGAGCAGGTCTCTCTGTCCTGTGGGACTCTTAAAAAGGTCTGAGGGAACCTCCTTGTACCCTCTGTGACTCCTTTGTTTTCACTTGCCAGCCATAGGCCTGACTACTGACTTGCACCTCTCTTGCCAGCTATGGTACACAGGATGTGCGGTGCCTCCAAGATGCCCATATCACCCCCTTGAACTGATGGGCAAGAGTCACTCAGTAAGTATTTCTGAATGTTAGCCAAGTTGATGTTTGCATTCTCATGCCAGCCCTAAGACACAAGCCATGTAACCCTTCCAGACCACCCATATCATCCCCTCAGCCTTATGCTGAAGAACTGCTTCCAAATGCTCTTGGTGTTATGAATGCTATGATTCAAGTTGGTGGGGGCCATCACCCACCTACACCACCTCCAGTCATGACCCCTACCTGACTACACTCTTGCATCAAGCCTGCATTGTGTGCCACACAAATAGCTTACCAGGCCAGACAGTGCAGGGCTCACATGGCTGAACAACCTGCCATTCCTGCAGATCCTCCTGTGATTCCTATGAACCCACCAGCTACCACAGCTGAATGACCTCCTGCTGGCCCCATGGTTCCTTCCGTTATTCCCGTTGTCCCTCCTCCCATTGTCCCTGTTGGTGCTCCTGTTTCACTGCCTACCATGGCTGAACAACCTCCTGCCGGCCCTGTGGACCCTTCCATTATTCCCATTGTTTCTATGGACACACCTGTTGCACCAGCTCTATCAACTTCTTCTCTGGCTTCTCCAACCGTGGATGTGCATTCCTCGACAGGGATTATCAATACGAACATTGATCCCATTTTACTAGCTCAGTCCTCAATGCCATCTCAAGAGTGCAAAGAGCCTCAGATGTCCACCCAGACCAGCACTCCAGATTCTCCCTTGTCATCTTTGTCAGCTGGAGAGGAGCCCCTGTTGAAATAACCTGTAGGAATAGGCTATTGGAAAGAAGAGCTGGAAACCTCTGTAGAATACTCAGTAAGTCACTAAGTAAGACTAAAGGTACTATGGTGCGATGTGGCTAATGCTTATGTAAGCAGTCAATACCTAATATGGAATAATTCCAACACTCCCCCTCAAACATGAGAGGCTAAGACAATAGCTGTAAGTGTTTGTCCTAGTGGATAGAAGATAAAAATAAAAGGAAGTATACCAAAAGAATTGATTAAACGAATGAATTTCGTGTCCGTAGAATGTCCGGTGAGGTCGCGTCGCGCTGCGCTGGCGCGGTTACCCGATATGGAAAGTCGCGGCTCGGCTATGCGTGGTTGCGCTGTCGAAGTGCGCGCACTCGTCCTCGATCGACTCCAGGGGCCTCGTCTTCGCGTATCGCGGCCTGGGATCGCTCCTACACCATCTCTGGTCCATGTACAACGTATACGACGCGTCAGATTCGCCCGATTCGGCTTCGACGCGCTCGAATGGCTTGGTAGGTCTTCAGGGGTAGCTGACACTGTTAGGTCACGTTCTCAGTCGTCCTCGGCGACGTGGCGGGTTCGGATGGATGTGAGGTCGTATGTGGTGCTTGGGAGGTGGATTGGATGGCATAGGTACGCCCGTCGTCGTGTCTCGGCGCTGTCCGTGCTGACTCGCTTTGTTTTTAGCTAGCGGTCGCGTTTCGACTCGTTTCGAGTCGCAGCGTGCGCCGCTCGTCGCGTCATCCGTTCCCCACCATCTACCATCGCATCTGGCGCCTTCGACATTGATTCTGCGCTTCCAATCGCGCTCGACGCCGCCCATCGCCTCCTGCTCGCCCAACTGGCCTCCTGGCCCTCTATCTCGACCTGGCGCATTCGTTTCGACGTCGCGCTCGTTCCCGTCGCTCCTGGGGCCTGTCCCATCGTATTCGGCGCCTTCAACAACGTTTCGGCGGTCCCGATCGCCCTCGACGTCTCCCGGTCTGACTTGCTCGCCCAACTGGCCACCTGGCCCGGTTTCTCGACGTGGTGCGTTTATTGCGTCGTCGCGCCGCTTCCCGTCGCCCTCATGGCATCCTTGATGGTCCTGAAGCTTGCCTGGTGCAGCCGTTTCGCCGCCCGGCTCGTCTGGAGCTTCATCTGGTGAGTTCTCCTCACCCTGCTCTGACCGTTCGTTGACGTGTTCCGACGCGTTATGCAGCTTCTTCGGCCGCTTCCTAGCGTCCTCGACGTGTATGGGTGCTCCCGACGCGTCCGTTTCGGCGCCGGTAAGTGCATTTACGGAGCTCGCCACTCCTTTTCTCTCCCCCTCGAGCTCGACGCTCGGGGGTTCGCTCTGTGGGTTCCTGGGTTCGTCGGGTGGTGGTGGAGGCTCTGGGGGACTCTCTGGTACGTTGTCGTTGACTGTTCGCGTGCGCTGATCGTCTTCGTCAACCCTAGTCGTCGATCGTACGCGCGTGGTCGCGCTTCTCCTCGACACGTCGTCGACCTCTCCACCTCGTCTTGGACGTCTCGACTTGCCCCTACGACCTCCCCGTCGACACCTGCGTCTGCGCTTCCATGCGCGACGCTCCCGTTTCGTTCGGCATCGGTCTCGCCCCCTGGCTCGACCTGGACGTGCGCGGGGTCTCGCGCTGTATCAGGTGGGTCGTCGGATGGCTCATGGAGCTTTCCAGGACCTCCACCATCGTCGTCGTCGTCTCCCACACCCTGCGCGCCCTCTCTCGACGCCCTCGCCACCTCCACCTTCCTCGACTGGACCTCCTCGACCCTCTGCCCGCCATCTCGCCATCCCGCGCCTTCAGGCTTGTCGGGTGGCTCTGTGGGCTCGTCTGGACGACGTTCATCGTCGCCCGTCGCGTCCGCAGGGTCCTCCGACGGTCTGATTGGATCCGTCGTCGTCTCCGTGTCGGATGGGTGGTCGCGCGATGCGCTTCGTGTGCTCGCGCTGGTCGTCGCTGGTGGTGCCTGGCCTTGGTCTCGAGTGGCCTTGGCCTGGTCTGACTTGCGTACGGTCAGTTCGACACTGCTGTCGCTCGCCTGTGGTGTGCACTCCCCCTCGTGCGACGTGCTCTGGGGTGCGTCTGATGTCGTTGTGGTGGTGTCGTCCTCGGACGTCTTCACCCGACTGGTTCCATCGTCGACGCGCTCGTGCGCTCGACGCTCTTCATCGGCCGTCTCCCTCTCGACTTCGTCGCTCGCCACTACCCAGAGTGGCTTGAGCTCGTCTAGTGGGTTCTGCGACCCGTCCGCTGGCGTTGTCGGCTCTGCGCACGTTGTGTGTGGGTTTGCGACGTCAGCGGTCGTGTAGTGGACCTGCTGGCTAGTCGCCAGGGGTTCGTGTGGTGTGGCTGTCGGATGATGGGCTACACCGTGGCTGCGCGAGGGACTTCCGGGTCGCGCGCTGGTTGGGGTGTTGTCGACGCTTTGCGTATGGGCGACGGCGTGGCTGCGCGAGGGACTTCCGGGTCGCGCGCACGTTGGGGTTGTCTGGGGCTGGACCGTGGCTGCGCGAGGGACTTCCGAGGTCGCGGTTGTGCCGTCTGTCGTCCTTCCGCCCTCCTGACGTGTTGGTTGGGGTTCATGAGGCTGCGCTGTGGCCACGCGAGGGACTTCCGAGTCGCGCGCCACGCTGGTGGCCTCCCCGAGCCGTTCGACTTCCGTTTGGAGTCGTTTGGCAATTTGCAGCCGCCACCGATTGAGGCAGCGCTGCTCGTACATAGTGGTGGGCTGTTGGTTGGATTTCATGATAGCTAGCACCGTAGCGTAGTCGGCATCCGGTGTTGCACGCTGAGCTTCCCGCGCGGCCTGAATAAGTATCTCGCGGTACTCCGTCCATTCGCGCCCATTAAAACTTGACTCGGAGACTTGAAGCCTCATGCCATCTTCGAGTTCGACTTCGTAGTAGGACATTTTTGCGAGTCAGGTGAGTGAGCTGTTCCAGCTGCTGAGGAGCTTCAGGCAGGGTTTAAAACCTGTAGGCAGGGCTCATAACCTGTTGAAATAACCTGTAGGAATAGGCTATTGGAAAGAAGAGCTGGAAACCTCTGTAGAATACTCAGTAAGTCACTAAGTAAGACTAAAGGTACTATGGTGCGATGTGGCTAATGCTTATGTAAGCAGTCAATACCTAATATGGAATAATTCCAACAGCCCCCACCCTCTACTCAGCCTTGTGTTCCCTTTACTCAGGTTACCCCCCCAACTCCATATGTTACTGCTGTGTGCTCTGCTGGTGATGGGGAAGGGTCGGACTTCCCTTTGCCTTCCTCTGCTGGAGAAGGCAAGCCATCCATGCCCTCCACTGGCCAACATATGGCTTGTGTCAATGCCATCCTTGCTGATGGATATGACAAGCTGAAGGGAATTCTTATGAAAATTGTTGGTGAGACATCGCTGTCAGTCCAGCAGGTTATGGATGGCTGGCACAAGAGCCACAAATGAGTAGTTGGCAGTACCAATCACTGGAACCTGTACTCTCACTATTTTGCCAAGCACAAGGAACAAGAACATCACTGTTTAGGACTCCCTGAAGATACTCTGAGTAAGTTCCCTTTTACAATTCTGCAGACTTCTCTGACTGTACTGTGGTCCAGTTACCCCAATGCTGTGTGGTCAGCTGTATATGAAATTTAAGGAAGAGAATCCTGAGACATGGCACAAGATATTGGAAATCCATGGCTTATTGGAGCTGTCAGACTCTGGACAGCAGACAATGGTGCAACACACACAAACATTCAACAAGTTTCACAAGAGGTTGATGAGTCTTGTAAGCACACATTTGGCCTGATTACTTTAATGATCTCACTTGTTTAAGCTTGAGGCCACTGCAGCAAAACATGGGTTTGAAGCAGTGATTGTAATGTGCAGCTGGACCATCAATGAGAATGCATCTTTGGGTTTTACCCATGCGACTGCTGGTGCAAAGCAGGTGAGTATATAGACCTTGATTGGTATCCAGTTGTTGGCTGATCATGATCACTGTCTTAGTTCTTTGAGGATTGCTGCCATGCTGACAAGGATACCATTATTGGGCATCTGAAAGCACATGTACAGTAAGCCCTTCAGTGTTGCCAATGTATCCACTGCTGATCCTTGCAGCAACACTGTTTCCTTGGAGATTGTAAGTGCTGCCTTCAATGAAGGTGGGCCCAAAGAAGACAAAGGTAAACAAAAGGAGCTTCTCCTGAAGCTTGAGGCACCAGAAGACTCAAGAGTGATGATAGCAGCTCCATTAGATAACTCAGAGAACATGGTTGATACTTCTGACGCCATGTTGCTTTACATCAAGGATGCCATCTTGCATGTCATTAGTGAGTTGTGTGCCTCAATTGGCCTGCTTCAATCTGACAGTGTTCTGTAGCATCTGCTGGTGGAGATGTGTCCAAGCTCAAACAGAACAATTTCCCTTGGGCAACACTTGTGAACATTCTTGCTGCTCAGGGCCTTGTGATGCAAGGCTGGCCATGCTCAGTGCTGATGCCTGGGAAGTGGCAGTCAAACACTTCCAAGGCCAAAGGTATTACCATTTTGAAGGTTCCATAGCAATGCACTCTTCATGACTCCCTGTATAACAAGGATATCACAGTCATCAGAGTAGAGGATCCTGCAAAGCAAAGTAAGTATCCTTATCATATCCTGCAGTTCCTCACTAACTATACATGATTTATAGAAGCTATTTGAGAATTCTGAACCCTGGTCATCATTGGTGCACCTCCTCATTGGGACACCAAGCTCAAGAATGTGCAACAAATGTATGCTGATGGTTTCTTTGATTTTGGAGGTCCTGCCTGCCTCCCAAAAACTGGTGCCACCACTTGTGTCAAGCACAGGCTGGCTTCTATGACACAGACAACTTCCAATGATCCCATCTACATTAGTAGTGATGATTCTTTGGCTGGCAGCCAGCCCAGCCCACCCCTCCTGCTATCTGGCCCATCAAGAAGCTGAAGGGCAAAGTCACCAAGAAGGGAGTGGCACCACACCAGGGAAAGACCACATCACCCAAGTGCATAAGCATTGATTCAAGTGATGATGACAAGCCCAATGACAGTGCCAGTGCTCATCTCAAACACAAGGCTGACAGTGAGATTGATCCACAGCTATCAAAGAAACCCATTCTGGCCATTGCTTCACAAAGGGATTCTCCTGGGCCATCAGCAGTGCAGGGTGATCCACAAGGTATGACAAATGTTGTTGTATCAAAGTTTATAACTCATGGTGTGCCTGATTTGCAGATCTGTTCATTGCAGCCCCTACTACTGGTAGTCAAGCAGTCATGCTGTCTTTTTCCACTTTGCACACAGATGTCCCTGACAGATCCCCAGAGCTGACTACACTGTCCCCCAAACAATGGGGCCTTCTTCCTACATTGTTGGAGAGTCACAAAGAAGAATCTCCACCCCTTTCAGGAACCATGCCACTGCCATCAATGCTCCTGGGATCCTCCACATCAGGCAGTGAAGAGGCTTTGCTGCCACCTGATTTGGGTGAACCATCATCCAGCATTGTTCCTCTGCCAGTTGTTCCTCCTTTGGACACTCCCTTGTGTGTTCCCCCTCATTCAATGATGCTGCTGAGTGCCTGCTCAAATGGCACTCCTCTGGCCCCTGCAATCTCAGAGGATCCCATGCATACTGTCACTCCTCTTCAGGCCATGCCTCCTAGTGCACCCCCAAATGCCACACCCCCAGCTGCACACCCTGGCACTACCCCTCCTCTGACTGTGTTTCCAGGTGGCTCAGGTGAATGGATGGGTGGTAGTTATGCCTTCCCTCCACCAGGTCTGTATTATCCTTATCCCAACTTCTTTCGTGGGGATCCCTGCAGCATGTATGGGGGGTTCCATCCCCATGACCCCTCATTACTCAGCCACCAAGTGATGTTCCTGGATATGAGAGGGTTTGCAATGTATCTGAATGACTGGGAGCTACCTGTGAACATTCATCTGGGTCCTGGTGTTTCTGGGCCTTTTCCAAATTGAGGCCCATCAATGGAAGTTGCTCCTGCTGAGCCTGGCCCCATCACTGGCCCTTCTACCACATGAGGTCTTGTTGGGTTTTCACTCATGCTCCTGTTTTTTGAATGAAGTTCATTTGTCATGTTGCCCTCACTTTCTTGTCTTTGTTATTTGCTTGCACTCTTCCTGTCATCTCTGTCATTTGTGTACCTGCCTTGAATCTCTTTTATTCATGCACAATATCACAAACTGGTCTGATTGAATGATAAGTATACAATGCATCACTTGTACACAACCAGTTCATGTGAGTCACCACAGAAGGGAAGGAAAGGCGAGTACTTCTATGTGGCAATAGCATTATTGGTAACACACATAAAGAGTTGTCAATAATGAGTGGGCCAGCCATCTCCTTGCCTGTGAACTCAACATGTGAGTCCCTCGTTCACATGCCATTCACCTACACTAACCAACTGGTAGGCACCCAGGTAATTGTGATCATGTGCTGCAAAATATCACCACCATCTGTCAATCCTGTCCAATCTTCCTTCACATGCACCAGAGAGCATGGGTTGTGGGTTGTTTTTACAATAGGAATAAGTGGTACTTTAATGACAAGAATGAAATATATGAGTACTTTACCACACTCATTGCCAATTTCAAGGAGATGTGGCCAGTGAGGGCAAAGATCTTCCCACACATCCCTTTGAAAATCATGCTGGACTCATCACAGCAAGAGGAGATAGAGAGGAAGAAGATGGATCTTTGCCATGTGAGTTTTATCTTGCGGGCATCTTGGACGTATTAATTGATTGGCCATACCTTAGTACTTGTGCTGTCTTTGGAATTGGGTCAACTATGGTTGGTGGTGTTTTGAGATCAATTTTGGTGTAGGAAGCAGTTTGGTGTAGATGAATGTGCACTTCTCAAAGCGTGCATTCAATGGAGAATTCTCATTCAACATGCTTTTCTCATTTGGACATACATCACGTGACAGCGTGATGACAACAACAATGCCTTGGCTTGGTCATTGTCAGTAGAATGAGATAGAAACAAAACAAAAACAGAACAGAAAGGGAAAGAAAAAGACATGAGGAATGCATCAGTGTGTTACATACTGTACCCTTTCACTGTGGATTGAAGGTGTTTCATGAGTTGTCTTTGCTGCTGATAGGCCTCTGCTGGAGCCTTGGAGATTCAATCTAGATCTTTTTTGGCTTCAAGTTTGGTGTGATCTTGAAGTCAAACAGCACTGTAAACAATGTTAACATGCCACAAAGTGCTCTGTTTATGTACAAGAAAATCTTCATTGAATCAGACTGAACCAAACCTGCCCATCACTCCTTGCAGTGCCATGAGTAATTTTCTGCTGAACAAAGAAGAAAAAGCAGCTACTATTTAAGATCCTCACATAGAATGAAGTTTATACTTCCCCCTCCTCATGTCCACTCCACAGCCCAACTATGAGTCAGCAGAGTCATGTTCTGTCTCTTCCTCATCCACTCTGTATGCCAACAGTGAATATAACTCAAAACTAAGTAAGTAACAACTTCACATATGACTGGCAAGCTTACTCTTTGACTAGCCCAACTGAGGCATCTGTTTGTGGCCTTATCTGCTGCAGGTGAGTTAGCCACAAATATAGCCATGTGTAGACTCTGTCCTTTGAGAGGAGGCTGATCATTGTGAGTTAACTTTGATGCTGCTGAACTTTCGAACTGACCACTTGAGTAGCATATGTACTCAATATTGCAGAGACTGTCGTTTCAGCCTGCAAAATGAGTATGTACATTTTCAGCCATGCCACAACAAGTGCCACTGGCATCACTCTCCCACTACCTATTTCTCCGCCCCTTGCTGCTTCATTGTTGGCTGATCTACCTGTGGTCACACCATTTCCATCTGGTCATGGACAAACATTCAGCAAATGAGGTCTTACTCACAAGTTCAACCCAGGTGTAGCTCACACAGACCATTGAGTGTATTGCCTGTACAAGGACTTCTTGTATGAGATTCCTTGAGACAATGGTAATCGATGCCAACTGTACTTGGTCACAAAGGGATGTTGTATTGGCATGTTCTGTGGCTGGTAAGTCCACTTCATCCAGTTGTACAAGTCCTCAATGACTGGGACTCAGGGAAAAAACAGCACTGCAAGTACTAGGTGTCAGTCACACCCACTACTCAAGGGTGCAGTTGGCATCTGTGGATTTCACCATCAAACTATTGCAGTGGGCTATGGACCATGATGAAGTGGAGTGGCTTCCAGTTGACAGTTCATCCTTGACTTGGGCTGGCAAAAATGGCCTGCTCCACAAGTTTAGAGTGTGCCTGGCACATCCTAATGATTGACACCAACACATGTACCACAGCTTCATTTTCAATGTGCAGCTGGATGATGATGATGGTCCTGCATATCTTGTAACCAAGGGGCATTGTGTGGGTGTGTTTCGCACATGGTAAGGGGATATTTTTTATTCTAGTCTACATATTCTAACTAACTTGCCAATCAAGGGAAAAAACTGCACCTTATGTTGTTGGTGTTAGCTGTGCCTGCTACACAGCAGTTCTATCCAAGGACCTTGCCATAACATTGATGATGGAAGCTATTGACCGTGGAGAGGCAGAGTGGCTCCCTTAATTTGTTTTATATATCTATGTATCTGTGACATGCACTGTCATGTGAATTGAAACCCTTCCTTCTTCCTTCACCTTGTGACATTGACAAGGCTGTGCCTTCACCAACCCTTCCTCCTTTGCCTCATGACAATAATGATGACAGTGCATGATGAAGTAATGCCTGTCCCTCTCTCAGCACATGATGCAATGAACATGCAGGCCATCAATGACAGCTGTTTGTTCATTGACATCAAGATAACAGCGACACTATTCTACAACACTGGTCTCCTCTGGCTCAATGCACATCCACTGGCTTCAAAGTCTTGGAATGACCAGTTCCTGATACCAATTCCTATTCATGCATCCCTTTGCCAAAGCATGAGCAGTTGCTTGCATTTTCTGCAAAATGTACTGTCACCTTTTGGGACCCATTGATGCATAATTGACTCCTTCTCACTCTTGAACACCCTCAAGACATACATTTCATTGTATTTTCTTCCAATGACTGGATTCTCGCCCTCGGTGGAGGAAGGAAAATCACCATCCAGAGTCTGTCAGGCATCAATGTGAGCGCCATGGTTTGTTGTGCTATATCATTGAACAGCTTTCTGGCCTCAGCATCTAGTCCCTCTGTCTCTCTTACATCCTACATTCTGCAAACCAGACATTCACATCAATGACACTAATACTCAACTTGTGGAAGTATGATCAGCTCAAAAACACAGAAGCATCATTGACTGCATCAATCAACCAGTTGCAGAATTTGAATTATCATGTACTCACTAGTCAAGCTCTCATCTGCATTCATTCATAAAAATGGAGTGCAGCCCTCCTTGATGTCAAAATGGTATTTTTCACCCTGTTCACTCATACATTGATGCTGATCCTGGTTTACA
>JBBPMO010000264.1:0-33175 GCA_038090315.1 Xanthoconium stramineum | reverse complement strand
CGGTGGCGATGAAGCGTCCGTCGGGTGAGAATTTGACAGCAAACACCCAGCCGTCGTGTTCCCATGGCCCGAGCAGTCGTTTGCCAGTCGAAAGCGACCAGATGCGGGCAGTCTTGTCACTTGACCCACTCGCTATCCTCGTCGAGTCTGGCGACACGTCGACGGCATTAACCCAGTCTCCGTGTCCTCTGATCTCGTTCACTTTTTTCCCGCTCTCCGCGCTCCACACCTGGACCAGCCGTTGACTTGTCCCGCTGATGATCCACTTTCCATCTCGCGACACCGCAATGTGATGAACATCCTTCCCCGCATACATTGGCGTACCCACCTCCTTGCCATCCGAAATTCGCCAGCGTCGAATCATTCCCTCATCGCCGCCACTCACGACGTGCTTCCCATCAACGAGAAACGCGACCGTGTATATTCTACCTCGACCATCGATTTCGGTCGTTTTTGCGGAGGAGGGCTGGACCTCGCTTGACTCTAGGCTCCTCGTCAGTACCTCATCCATTGTCTCCCTAAGTATTCACCATTCCCTGTTTGCCAGGCGTTTCTTGCAAATATTCTCAGAAAGGACATCAGAGCGATGGAAAGAAGGGTGTGGAGGTTGTTTACTTCCAGCGTGCCAGCATACACGTGTATGCAAATGAGGCTTACATGGCTGCATCGATAATTTCGCTCCACACCTCCTCATACTTGTTTCTGACCAGGTGAATATGAATCCAGTTGTACATGTATCTCGCTGAGGATGATGACGATATCCGCAAAGAATTTGGTTTCACCGCAGACGGGTGTACTTCTCAGGTCTCTAGTATCAACACGACGCGAAAGTTTCAATCCAGACAGACGTGTGTCACGAACACCACCATGTACATATCATACAGACCTACAGCGTCTCCAGTATTGACACGCCAGTGTCTCCATGGTTCCCCATTGGAAACTGGGAGCGACCAACACAGTAACCAACTGCAAGTATAAAAGCGCAAACGCTGAGGAATGATGATAGGTGTGCGAAGTGGTGGCCAAAGATCAGGCGACACGTGCATGTAGTGCAACGATGCCCTGCTCAGTTAGACGAGCGGAGCATTCGGGATTGTATAACTACAGTGTTTGGTAAGTGCAAATTGTCACCACTAAAACCGCAGGGCTCGGATAGTGACAGTCTTACAGACTCTTCCCCCTCCTACAGCACAAGTTCACGTTAGGTCGACTTTATTCAGGTCTATATACTCAATCAAACTTCGTCGACCTGACATCCAGCAAAAGTTCTCAATCTGGCTTAACCGTGGAAGTCCGGGGGTCGCTTTGGTCGCACGTGAGAACGAGTCCGTGACAGGACAGAAGAATTGCATCTGCCAATTCTTCTTTGTAATGGTCACGAACGAGGTAACGCTCAAGGGACTCGGAAGACGGGCCGCAGAAGTTTTGAAGAAGGTCCCTTTCTCATAAGATGCGCCCAATTGCCGTGACTTCCGGTTATACATTGCCGCTGATCAATGATCAATACAAGGTCATGTAATGGGTTCGTGTTTGATCGGTATTATACACTCTGAACGGCCATGAGTATCGGCAGCGCCTTCACTGAAAGTGGTCGCACAACTTTGCATGTACGTGCCCCCGCTCGTTCCCATCATACATGCGTATTATTTCAAAGGGACCACACCACAAAGTCCGCTTGATCAGGGTTCTTCACCGACGATAGCTTCCGCCCGTTTAGGATGAACTGCACTTTGCCGGAGAGAGCCGGGTCAGTTTCAGGTCGACCATCACACGAGCATTGCAAATAGAAATATATGTGTGCTTGCGACGTTCGTGACTGGCCGGTATGATCAATGCCAGGGTCGAGGCAAGACCCGTTCAGCGGGTTACCCGTTGCCAGTGTGGCATCCGCGGAGTAGCCCGCGCTGCCTCACGGAAAGCGTGAACGTGTAGTCATCGCTCGCGCACACCACGAACTCGGGGTTGACAGAATTCGCATACGTGAATTGGTCGGTGCCGTTAGTACCGTGATCAGCGCTGGACCCCCCGAGATATAACACATATGCTGGCACTCACGTACGACTCGTTCGTCACCGTTTCGTTGTCCGCTTGAGCAGTGACGTTCACCAGACTATGTATAATATCCGGCAGGGAGAATCGTCGCCAACGTCGTCCCTTCATAGATAAGCGAATTATTAAGAGCAGGGATCGACAACGACGACGAGGTGTTTAACACGCGCTCTTTCCAATCACACCAAGTTAACTGGGCCACTCCGTCCACACTCTCCAATCTATCGGATGCCACACGCACTGTCAGCGTCTCCCAGAACGGCTGTATGATCATTGGTGCATAACGGTCGCCAATCCATAGTTGAGTACTTTCCACCTCCCAGAATACTCGATTGCCGACCAGCTGACGCCTTGTCAGATGTCGTTGAGCTGCTAGACGAGGCTGCCGAGGTTGTTCTCGCCCATCCCGGCACCTCGTCTGTACCAGGCGATCTCGGCGACCTTGTTCATGGATTAGAGGACTTAGGTCCTCCATTGCTCAAAGGTCTGGTTCGAGTCCGGGGTGCCTGGTGTTGGAAGCCAGAGCTCGATAGCGCTCGTATTATCCTTGTGGCGCATTTGGGTTTCAAGACCAGGAGAGGTTACCAGCGGAAGGATGGTGGTCACGGGACATCACTACCGTGGACTCGGAGTTGAACGCAAACTCTTCCGGATTCTCGAGGACTTTTTACCAAGTATAGAACGATGGCATGGAGTGCAAGCTACGGAGGAACAGGTTGAATGACACCCGAGGCGATGAACCGTCCACTGACAAATTTTCATTTATGAAACTAGTGTTGTGAAGTGAGATGCAACGTGCCACCAAATATGTTGTTGGGAACTCACCACGAGACCAGATATGTGCTCAAGTTGAACGCCTGCACCGCATCGTAGTTATACCGTTCTAAAGGGTGTTATAAACGTTAGTCTGGAGGAAAAACACGCGTAATACCAGAGTTGTCATAGATGTATCCTTGTGTTGCATCCGCAAATCTCAGCACATAGGGGCCAAGACTCAAAACACTACGCGTGGTGGAACAGTCAATGTATGATACCAACCTCCTCAGAATAGGTAGTCCACATCAATCGGTCCAAGTGATGATTGTCTGCGTGATAGACTCGTCGCCAGCTCCTTGTTCACATCCCAAGGGATCCAGCACGATCGCCAAGTTGTACAACTCAGGCGAGCCAAGGCTGTACGGGTACCATCGTTAGGGAACGGCATCCGGAACAGACCAGTCCGTGCTCACGTAGGCTGTGGCATCCGTTCAGATCGGACTCGAACCAAATGATAAGGGCCGCGAGGTGATACCGAGTTCGGGGCGTATGACTTGACGGAGTGAACACCAAACGTGACATTAACGCCCCAATCTGTGGATTGGTCAACACAGGTGACGTTTTGCCCATACTTGTAAATGTCGATCGAGGTTTCATCCAAAAGAATCGCACCGCTGACGCGGGAGTACGCGAGATCAACAAGTGATCCCGACGAAGTCGCAGATTCAGATAGCATGATCAAGTACCCAGGTTTGAAGATGCCGTTGGGCACGAACGCAGGACCCTAGAGAAACAATGAGCTGGTTCACGATTCGAGATGGCAACGAGGCTTCATTCACCCAATCCCAACCGAAATCGTTATCAATCTCACGAATCCACTGACGGATATTAGGGCATTCATACTGAATGGAGACGAATATGCGTGTGATACCAGAAGTGACGTACAAGCAACGAACATCATCGATGGTGGTCACATTTGCAGTGTCAGGGAATGTTTGCGTAACTGACATTCAAGCCATAGTACCGAGAGCTTTCGAGGGCGATCATCAGGTTATTATCATCCCCGATAGGAGACTCCAGGTAACCAGATACATCATGGGTATATCTCCGGAACTGGTTGTCTACCCAGGCGACCAGGTGACCTGCAAAAGTCTAGACGTATCCATTAGGCCACAACGAGGCATGCCAACAAGATGCCAGACTATGTTCGCAATCGTACCGATGCCGTAGAACACGAGGCGTGTCTTTTCTACTTTTGGATTAGCGTCAGGTACTATCTCGAATGACCTGCAACCTCACCGTTAATACTCAAGAGAGGGCCATTGATGACGCCAGCCTGGAAAAGGTCAATGTGAACCTGCGAAGGTAAAGAGCCTGGGACAACAATAGAACCGTTCTCGTTCCGGAATGTCCAACTCAAACCAGAAAGGCTGAAAACATGAGCGCGAGCCAAGAATGGCAGGCAACACGACACGATTAGGGGCTTGGCCGTTGGGCGCATCATGACGAGGATCTGGCCCCTACCTCGATTAGGAATTTATAGATTTCTGTAGCGTCTAATGGCTTCTATAGGTGCGACGAACGGACGTCCAAGACGGCCCGGTTATGAAACTCTGGAACCTTATCTGAGCAGCTGACCTTTGAATAGAACACAGATGTGACACAGCGTGTAAGAGCACATTGTTGAGCCCGGGAACGTCAACTGAGGTATCGCAGCGGCGCCGGCACTCTGCGGGCCCGCTCTCGTCATCTGATCAGATGTAGGGTGCAGACTCTCTCCGGTTGGAAGGCGGCTCTACTGACTAGGGCACTGGTGGGACGAACCTGTAATCCCGCACTACGAGCTGTGAATGAATCACATGATTTTCAAGTTCTCTTACGATGAATTGATAAGTAATATACCTCTTTGAGGTACAAGGTCCATTACGTCTTAAAGTCGGCCTGTTGACGATGGAGGAGGAGATTCACTGCATTAATGAAAATTTGAATGCCCAGTCGATAAGATACAGAGTTACCCGTTCACCTGGAGGTCTTGGACATCATGCCAAGCCACCGGCCAATGCCCGAACCAGAGCAAAATAGGGCACAGAAGTGGGAGAGACGGGAGAACTTCAGTAAATCGCGACAAAGTGTCTTCATATAAATCGTCTGCGGCAGCATGCGTGCGAATAGAAGATCTCCTGAACTGGATTCTCCCACAGTCGCCGTCCCCTCAGTGCGGACTGGTGAAACTGGGAAGAGATAACAAGGTTATGACCGCTCTACGTGTACGATGCTATTTGTTTCTGGTGTCGCCGCATGATCAACTCTGCCCAGACTCTGTGGTAGACATTCAGTCTAGTCTTGGTGAAGGTGAAAGCGGGATATCGTGATCTCCCCCACACCCCAGACCGATCATGGACCAGCAACCTCGATTGACCATTGAACATCATCTTAAAAGTACACTTGGTTGAATCCTGCCTTTGCTACCAAACCTCTTAGTCCCTGTGTGCACTCGGCACGATCTCAACCCAGTACCTGCACACGGTACCATCAATCAACCCATCCCAAGCACGATCACACCGAGACTCACCCGTCGGGATCCAATAGGAACGCAATGTAATTAATCCTACCATCACTGAGACGCTTCTTGAAAGGCACGCCGAGGCGCTCGAAACGTTCGCACGCCTCCACAACGTTATCAACCGCGATGGCGATGTGTCCAAAGCCCCTGCCAGGTTCCGCGTTGCCGCTCGCATACCCTTGGAAGTTGGGATCGGATTCGGTCCCATGGTTGTGCGTGAGCTCCAGAACGCCTGGCGGCGACGTATGAGAACTCGAGTGTTCGTCGACGGCAAGCGTGACGGCAGGGCATACCTTCGCGGCTGAATTTGGCCTTGGCCCTCTCCTCGGGAGAAAGATTGCTGAGATCATCGTGATCGTACCCGAGGAAGTACAGGGTGAAGTCATTCATGTTCAGCTCTGAGGTAGAATAAGGTTTGCTAATCACATCAGTCGAGGCACATCTACCCACCAGCAATGAGATCCATGCCGAGAACCTAGAGGAAGCCACACTCAGAATGATCGCGGAGTGCGACTTGACCACTCACGTCCTTGTAGAATGGCAAGGACTTTTTGGGGTCCTTGATACGAATCATAGTGTGGTTGAACTATGGGTCTCTCTGTGAGTTTGGTGCGATCTAGCGATTTGTCTGCTCACCTTGAAACTGGCAGTCTCAGCTGTGCGCGGCATGTTGATGGAGGCGCGGATAAAGAGAGGAGGAGTCCCCTAAACTTGCTCATTTCCCTCCCATGACGTCTATTTAGGGCCAGCCTGGAGTGCCAGCGAATAGACCTTTCCCACGAATGCCTCGAAGCCTTTCCCTTGCCAACCCACAGGTGCCCGCGAAGTAGGCGGATACAAGGAGAAGTACATTGTCAACAATTTAGAGTCCGATCAAGTCCAATGTCATGTATTATACGTGGGTGTATGTATGCCTAATTGGTGTTGGAGAGGTAGGTTTTACTGCAAGATGCGACGGGGAGCCTGGGGATGGTCGGAAACCAACTCATGGCTTCCGCGAATATTGATGAAGGAGTACTATTCTCACAATTAGCCCTGAACCAGGGAACGACAAGCAAAACACACCTCCACCAGGTCTGGACGCACACCCCTTACGAGGTTTACATAGACGAGGTTTGGCTCAGAGAAGAAAGGCCTCAAGCCCGCTGCCTCGAGTTTCTCCCACCACTTGAGGAACTTGGAGAAGTCTTGCCAAGCAGTGCCGCCGAATACATGCACTTCGAGCTGAAGCTGGCCAAACGGCAAAGGTTCTCCGCGGAAACCGTCAATGAAAACCTCAAGCGAGTCGAACTCGTTACCCTCGATGTCGACCTTGAGCACGTCGATGAAGTCATGACCATTCCGCTCCATCAAGGTACGCAGAGTAAACATCTTGGGATCGTCTGTCAGACTGAAGGCATCTTTAGCACCAAGAGCATAGGGGAAGAAGTGCGAACGGCGCTTCAAGTCCGTCTCGAGTTCAATCTCTGGTCCAAACTGACGGAAGTGAACGATTAGACCCGATGAGTTTGTATCCCAATCGGTACACGTACGGAGTTGACGCTAAAGTCGTAACCATAGACCTCGCAGCCTGGAGCTGCTTTCATGATTGCAGCTTCGAAGGAGGACTCGCCGTTTATCCCTGACAGCACAGTTCAATGTTCTATCCACAACGTAAGGAAACGAGCTGCGTACCGAAGGAATACATGACGCATTTCTTTTTAGGAACGATGCGCTCCAAACCACATACCCATTTCCCGCCATCGCCCATGACTCCGATGCGCTCAACGCGATGGGGGCACTTAAAGGAGGGGAGGAAGAAGTCCCCTGGCGGGCGAATATCAGCCTGCCGCGTTAATGTATGGGAGACCACTCACAGAGCGTATAGAATTCGCCATGAGAGGGAAATCTGACAGCGGAATGGTTAGTACACACTGAATAGCAGAGGGGACTACACGGCTTACGGGTCGATTTTGTCGGGAGTAGGACCCCATTTCCTGATGAGGTCCTGCCGCTGGCTGAGCATTTTTTGGTACTGCACCTCTTCTGTCGTCAACGACGCGGCGAGCCCGCCAGCTTGGTTCAAGCCCACTGTGTTGAACAGCTGGCCGTTCGGATCCGAGTTTGCGAAAAGAAGGACTGATATGAATATAAGGACTAGGAGGGCTATCGTGAACCTCGGATGGCGATTGTAGAGAGTCATGTCGAAGGGAATGAACGTAGAGGATCTGTTGAAAACTGTTTTGTGGCGGTTGCGAAATAGCAGGTTGATCTTGAATTCCTCCCTGCTGGAGCGGCAAGGCTGCGCCAAGGAATGCAATACTATCGCTTACCGCATGCTCTGCACAACCATGACAGGTGATTTCGGCCCGCAAAAAATGGACACACCAAGGCTTTCTAGGACATCAGCTCTATGAATTGATGGCGTTATGGCTTGTACACTGACAGTAAATCTGCAGCAAACGAGTCCGAATGTTGCGCACGAAGCTCTATACTGAATAACCGGACACATGCCAACTCGGCTAATTTCTTAATTATCCCGTGCTCCACTCAGCTCCACTCAGCTCCACGCCACTTGAAAGAGGGTTTTGAGGTGACTGATACATGTCACTTTCGTCTAACGCGCCTGCTGAAACCCACAACCATGACCCGGTCAATCGTGCCAACGTCGGCGATCTTATCACTATTACGGCAAGGCGCGAATCCAATTTAATCTCCGCGTTAAAACGCGTTGACTCGTGAGCTGGCGGACACGTGACCGCATACACTCTTGTCATTCTACGTCGATGTCCTCGCTGGGCTTGCCCTCGCCGCTGGCCAATCCCTTCAAGTTCAGGCGAAAGAGCTCATCGCCCTCCACGAGCACCTTCATGGACAGCCATATGCGCAATATTGGTCCATTTTCATCTCCGCTACCGACCTCTCGGCCTTTGCTAGCCCCTTTGCACCTCACGCGGCGGAATGAGTGCGCCGAATGGCGACTGGGTGATGACTTTGATGACCCAGATGAGGCCGCATATAATCACCAACTCAAATCCGAAAACCCTTGGTCGCGTCGCGTAAACCCACTTCCCTATATTCATCCACCTCTCCCTTCTTTGATGTCAAAATTTGCACCGCGCGTGTCCCAAATCGATGCCCCGCTGTCGTATAGCTCATCACCCTTCTCCTACGCTTCCACAACACATCTTTATCCACAAGGGGACAGTGCGATCGCAGATGACTGCGAGGAATACGACCTCGAAAGCATGGATATCCATATTCGCGAAACTTACTTTGCAACATCTGCCGAACGTGGACGCTGGCTGAGCAGCCCGATTGCGCCACGCGTACGCTCTCAAGCTGTACCGCCTATGCGTGGCCATTCATCGCCCGCCAAGCCATCGGCAGACGCGTCTCTACTCAGGGAACGCTTAGGCAGGCACAGACTAAGTCACACCGTCGATGAACAGATTTTGACCTCTTCGTCAGAAGATCGCGATGACGTCCGCTGCTCATCCCCACTCCCACCTTCCTCACCCTTAACATCGCCAATGTCCAATCTTTCCTTTCTAAGCGATGATGGCGAGGACGATTCCGTTGTCGATGCTCGTTCAAATGTACGAATTCCTTCAGCTCCGATCTCATACCTCCGTGCTCAACTTGACTCTACACACACAGTCAGACGACCTCCATTCCCTTACCGGGACCCCAGAGTTGAGCATTTCGTCAACTACTTGCACATCGCCCATCGAACCCACACGCACACCAGCTTCACATGAAGTGCCTGCCTCCATCCTGGCACACCAGCCCTCAGATTTCCCCTGCCATCCAACTAGTCCTGTCATCTCTCGCTATACGAGTCCTTGTCCGCTCAAGTCCACCGACGTCCATATACCTGCACTT
Source organism: Xanthoconium stramineum (assembly GCA_038090315.1). NCBI lineage: Eukaryota > Fungi > Basidiomycota > Agaricomycetes > Boletales > Boletaceae > Xanthoconium > Xanthoconium stramineum. The sequence continues at coordinate 23,943 of JBBPMO010000264.1, read as the reverse complement.
AGCACCACCGATTTTGAACCGCTCTCGCCTCTATCTCAGTTTGAATTGGACCTCCCGGAGGTAGAACCTCAGAAACTACCCCTATCAGACACGGTGAATAAGCCTTACCCTGGGCTGAGTCTGGACGCCGAGCGTAATCAGGACGTATCTCATTCCCCCCACTCTCTGTCGATGGACCCGAGTTGCGGGCCTGTTGACGTCTCGCAGGACAACGGAGGTTCAAACAGGAAAGCGAAGAGGAGGGGGACCGCTGCTGGCAATTCGGGAGCCAGGCGGACGAGGAAACGCGCAGTCGTCAAGTCCGAGAACCCATCCTCCGATGCGAAGAAAAGGAGACGGTCGGAGGGTCGCTCGTCCAATCATTCGGAGTCTCTCTGCAAAAGATCCAAACTGTCCCGTCGCGGAGACGATTTCGAGAGTCAAGACGGGGTATCTAAAGCCATGGGACTCTCACAATCGCCCTCTTACATCCCTGTAGCGGGTTGTAATTCGGAATCTACACGCCCGCGCATCCAAAAACCTGCCAGACGAACCCAATCACACCAATCGACGCCAAGTCCTTCCACGAAGCCAGTTTCGCAGAATGCAGTCGACTCAGAGTTCCATGCATCCTTGACAGGCATGTTGATTGAAACGCTTGCCACCTCACGAGCGACGTCCATGGATGCATCAGCGCTTTATCTTGTTCTCGGGCAAACACATCCTTATCTTGTGGCTGAGCGATCAAGGGCGGAGCTTTTGATGGACATTGGTGTTGTGTTGGAGGCTGGACGGATTCGATGTGGGATGTTCGAGAAGGTAGATTGCAGCGGCGAGAGGGCACGAAACAAGGGGCTTGAAAGCCGGTGGTTTTATGTCCCGGAACGGGACGAAGATCGAGAGCGGGCGTCGTTGATAAGCGCCATCATGCCACGGCAGAAGAGAAACGAGACGAAAAAATACAAACAATATTATTACCGGCCGCTGGATAAGATATCCAGATGGGATCCGGAAGATGCACCATAGTTTGTTATCCTTATTTTCGTATGCTTATCGACGGTAGCTGGTAGTGTAGTGTACGTTAGCCAACTTGAGGGTGTTTCGAGGCGACTTTGACCACGTAATTACGCGTGCCTGTGCAAAAAGCGCACCTTGTTCTCGACCACAACTACGACGGCCCCGTTTATTTGGTTTCCGTAGTATTTTTTACACCTTGGACATCGCAGAAAGCAAGGTTCGTCGCGATACAACCTTTCACAGTCCGTCGCAGGGTCACAATTGGCCCCCGCATTGTTCTCGTGGTGCAGATAAAGACAGCCAACTTTCGCAGCTACCACTCTCTATCTACCACCACCACCAAACACCCGCTTTCAAGCAATCAACACGGGGACTCACGCACAGGAACAACAACAGCAACCTCTCTCTGCTTTCGTGTCGCTCGCCCCGGTTCTCCAAGCAACCATGCACGCTCCAGAAGACTCGATGAACACGGACGAGATGTTGGAAGAGCAGACCCAACAAGCGACTCAGTCCACCCAGCACTCAGGCTCCCAATCAGCCGGAGACGCCAACCTCTGGGGGTTTCTACAGCCGTGCAGCACCCTGCTGAAACGCATCGATTTCTTCAAGGTCCAACCAACCGTTAGTATTGGCCGAAACGGCGAGCAGAACGAGATCATACTCCCTGGGGGGAAAGTAAGTGCGTACAAATTTCCTTGTTGATCACTATTACGCGTCGTTCCACGCAGAATTGACGCGTTTTCTTGCAGGTAACCGTCACTGTCGCATCGTGTGGGACGGCAAGGAGGACGAAAAGTCTGCTGTGATCGTGGCAGACTACTCTTCGAACGGTACCTTTGTAGGCTTTGACGCGTCATTCTTTCTCGTGACGCGTGTCACTTACGAGCCATTCTCTTCGTAGATCAATGGGATTAAGATCGGCAGGGACAAGACCGCGATTCTCAAAGAGGGCAACGAAATCGCCTTTGGGACCGCCGCACCCCAACCTGGAAGTGTCGAGGATTACCGTATGTTGTTGTTTATACCTCTCCCACGCACACTGGACAGGCGATCCCTCTGTTGGTGTAGGCTTTATCTATCGCCACACTGCCGCCGGCCCAGCGCAGGGAGGCGTACACGCGTACTATGATATCAGCCATGAACTTGGCAAAGGCTCGTTCGCCACCGTCATGAAAGCCATCTCGCGCGCTACTGGCCAATGGTACGCCATCAAAATGATCCACGAAAACAAGGTCCGGCGCGTGACTGCGAACGATAACAAGTCGGACGCCGACAAGGCAGAAACCGCATTCATGCGCGAAATCGCGATTCTTGAGGATTTGGACCACCCGAACATTTGTAAATTGAAGGAGGTATTTAGAGATCATGGTAGCATCGGTAAGGTCTATTTCCGACCATGGTCGGGAACTTGCCTCAACGATGCTCCCTTAGATCTCGTCCTTGAATTCGTCGATGGAGGTGATCTTCTGGACTATATATTGAAGGCGAACGGTGTTGGTGGGTTCTGTTTTGGCTTCCTAGATCCGCAGTATGTCTAAGCCATGACACGTAGACGAGGCAATGACCATTCACATTACGAGACAACTTTGCGACGCACTTGCGGTACGCTTCTGTTGGTCACCTTGTCTACCATGCCTGATTTCTTGTGCAGTATATTCATGGCAAAGGCATCGCTCATCGAGACTTGAAACCAGAGGTCTGGTCAACACCACAACTAGCTATCACTCTTCACTCATGTATCTTGTTCATGCAGAATGTGCTCTTGACCTCCGACGACCCACCTATGGTGAAGGTTGCGGACTTTGGTCTCGCAAAAGTTGTCGATAGCTATACTTTCCTCAAGGTTTGTTGCACGATTCAATCTGTTCTGAATTAATCTGACCTTGGTCCGATAGACAATGTGCGGTACACCCGGCTACCTCGCTCCGGAAGTAGTCATGCAAACGGTTCAACAGCCTGGATATAGCCACATGGTAGATAGTTGGAGCGTCGGCGTCATCGTGTTCTCCATGTAAGTGAAGACATTCCCTCACCTCGAACGTCACTGAATTTCTGGTCCAACAGGTTGACAAGTTCGAGCCCCTTCATTGAAGACGAAAACCAACGTGACATGAAGATTCGCATCGCAAATCGCGCCATCGACTGGGCTTCCCTTGACAATCTTCATGTCTCCGATCTTGGTGAGTGGTAACACCTACCTTGCTGTCCTTGACTCTGATAGCCTTTAAATGTCAACTCAGCAAAGGATTTCATCCGCCGTCTTCTTGAATTCGATCCTCACCGTCGTCTATCACTCTCTGCCGCCCGCGATCACCCGTGGCTTAACCAGTCTAAACCCGCCACTAGGGCCAACAGCCCCCGAGAAAGTCGCGAGACGTTTTCCTCCCTTGCATCTATGCCAGGTTCCTCCTTGACTTCCATTCCCGATGACGACGATGCAATCATGGGCGACAACTTGAACAGTGAACCCTCGATGAATGCTGGTCTCGAGCAACTTCAGATCAGCCAGGAGCCACAATCCCCGATGCGAAACGGTGGACGTGCGCCGATCCAAAGACGTAGCCAAGTAATCGCGAGCGCCGCTGAGAACCATATCAATCTCCCGGAACCCTCCTGGCAAATGCTCGATGCGGCAGGTGCGGCCCCTGCGCGTGCTGGCAAGCGTAAGCTAAACGAGCACGAACCGCAGGCCCTCAGTGCCGTAATGGAGGACGGGGTGAACCTCACGCTCCACAATGGTGGCGCGCGGAAGAAAGGCAAACAGACTGCATCGAACGAGGCCGAAGACTCGGCCACGGGTGGTGATGCCCGTCCACCTCCGTCGTCCAAGCGAGGTGGGGGTGCTGGGAGAGGGCGTGGACGCGGACGTGGTACCGCACAAGTCAAGGCGCGATTGCAAGAGGCGGCTGCTGGGATGGTCGTGGAGGAAGATCACATAGAGGATGAGAGCGAACCCCCTAGACCCCGACGATCTTCCCGCACATCGCCTAACAAGGGTCGAAGTGCTTGACAGATCTCAAGAGGCACGAGATTCATAAAAGCGCCCGCGTGGTGATGCTGCTTTCATGATCCGCTTTACTTATCTTAATCCATCTCTCCCTACATCCATTCTTTCCGAATCTCTTTCCAAGGTTTAATATCTAGTTACCCGCTTCCCCCCGTTTTCTTGCTTTTCGCATGGTGTCCGTTTGTATCGATCTCACGTATATTGGTTTGGTCTCCCCCGCTCACATTCCCTAGATTTACGCACATCGCTACGATCTCGCCTCTAACATACATGTATCTGTTGAATATAAGAAGACTGGACATATGCCATCTGATGCCTTGACCTATTCGTGTGTTATGTGCGCCTGCGTGGCACCCCGCATGCGGGGGGCCGTGGTCTCATCCGAGTACGCGACGCATCATATTGATCCCCCGGTTTGCCACGATGTGTTGAGAAGCAGGTGATGCATACTACACGGGTACTAATACCCTTACAATATGATCCTCATTTCACATGTGGGGGCCCCGTCGAGTCTGGACTCTGCGTCACTGGCCATCCGGACACGCGACGGATCAATTTGATCCCCCAACAATATGATTTCCACAAGATGTTCAGAAGCAAGTAACGCATACACAGGGGCAAGCACGCGAGTACTCTCCTATGATCCCGAACCAAACCCACCGCCCTAACGTCATTACACACGCCAAACCTGGCACCAAGACGCCAGAATCTTGGCGCGAAATTTGAAAATTAATGGAGAATTGATAGGAGACCAAGGGTGAAGGCTTGGCGTCGGATAGATAACGGTGACCTGGATGCGCTTGCTCTTCCATCGCTGGCATGCAGAGGTCCGCGTGGGTCAAGGCATCTGAGGCAAAGCCCCGTCAGTGGCGATCCTAGTTTTGATGGGGTCGCCTCTCTCTCTTTCGAGAGGGCGTCGGGTAGCGATGATGATGATGCGCTCCGTGCATGCGTCGTGCAGAGATCCGCGCGGGTCAAGGTATTCGGGGTTAGCCCAGGTCAAGGTCGACCGGCGGCGATTGACGGGCTTCCTCTCTCGGGTGAACCCTCGTGCCTGTCTCACCTCGAAACTTGTCTTTGGATAGTGATGGTAGTGATGCGCTCCGTTATCGCGTCGTGCAAAAGTCCGCGTGAGTCAGGATATTCGGGTTAAGACGGGCCTGACGTTCTACGCTGGCGCGTTGTCGGGACTGGCGTATCTAGAAGCCCGGCGTCGGGTGATGATGTTGGCAATGCGCTCGTTCATCTGGAGGTAAACTTAGGTCAAAACTAATCAGTGGCGATTTGATGGGTTTCGTCCTCTCAAGGGACATCGCACTCTGGGGTTTGTCATCGCATATCGGTATTATTCACTGCGATGTGCTCACCTTGCCATCGTACAGAGGCCCGCGTGGGCCGGGGCCACAGTGGCAATTTGAGGAAATCTGAGCAACGTTCGTGCTTTGAGATACCTTGAAACTCGTACATTTGAGCCGTCGGATATCGATGACAATTGAGAGTTCCTCCTTCCGTGGCACAGAGAGCAAGATATCCGGAGTAAGGTCAGGTTAGGTTCAATGAGATGAATGATAAAGAGTGGGAATGTCGCCCGATCCCCACAGCCAGCGCACGCGTTCACTTTCCCCCAGATTCGCAGGACGATCGTCAAAAAGGGACTACTCTGCTCGATCTCGTCACAAGTGACGTCTCCGTCCCCTGCCAGCATGGCCTGGCGGTGGCGGTGAACGAAACGAAAATGATCCCAACGATCATTGGTCGTTTGGAGGCGTCAAGCTGACCATGTCCAATGTCGAGCGTCCACGCGTCCATGTCGATGCGTTGCCGACCGTGGATGCTGCCAGATGGGGACTGCCGAGGCTTCTTTGCCAACTTAACCTGGTCGTACGTGAGTATAGAGTGTGACGGGCGCACGTTGATTGTCTGTTATGCGTGGCCGTACGCAAACGCCAGCATCGACGTTCGAGAGATCGTACCCATCCGCACGTCGGTAGCTGCAGCTCCACGAGGATGGGATTCAGTATTACTACCGACCTCCTCCTCGAATGGCGTCATCACGATAGCAAGCACGTTCGTCCGGCAAGGGTTGATGTGCCACAAGTTTGCAGCAACTACATGCAGAAGTTATTCATGTGGTCCGAGATCTGGCGAGATGCGGACCTGAGTTGACCCTCTACACACGTGCTACGTGCTTCCTGGGGACAAGTGAGGCGTTTTTGAGTTAGTACTGCCTCATTGGGGACGTGAGGGAATTGTTCCAGCCTACGTTATAGTAGCACTACTCCGAAATGAACGGCCTTCCATGCTGCATGCGATCCTCGGCTTTGCAACGGCCTGTGCACCTGTGGTGCTAAAACTTGTGTATCTGCAGATTCGTGGTGTACAAGGTTGGCCAAATCTGGCACGTTGCCTGCGACCCACATCCGCTGGCATTCAGTAGATTGTCTGAGAAGACGGTGTGGACACATCACCAATTATACGTTTGGTGACAGGTATACACCTCCCGCGGACACGTATACTGCGAGACAGTGGCTTGATCTGTGCGTCAAATCAGTCTTTTGACTGACAGGAGAGAGATAAGTGTGATGTACACAAAAGACACTGTCGAACGGAGATACCCGCAAGAACTTCCACATCCACACCATGTGTGTTGAGTTAGAAGACCAACAAGTTGCTTCTCGGTTCCTGGACTCGCTTATTAGCCTAAAACTCGTTAAATTTAACTGATCGCACGAAGCGGGCACCCACGCCGTAAAGGGCAAGGACGAGCGTGGGTAGTCTGGTGACCAGGCCATCGAGAGATCGTCGATAGGGGCGTGGTATGGGGGTGTTGACCATGAAGGGACCCAGCTTTCGCGTGACCCGATCGACAGTGACGACCGTGGAATCGAATCAGCGCACCAGGGAAACAATGCGTGGCGCCAATCACGCTTAAGCTTGGCGATGTTCATTCCTTCCTATTTCCCCTCCAACGTCACGTCAGTAACTTGGTATCATCGAGAAAAGGAACACGTTAGCGATGGCTTATCTATTCCCATCATGAAGGCCCCATACTCACGCCAATTTGAGCAACTGTCATCACCATTACAAGCCCCTTGAAACGAGTCTGCACAACGTTCCCACTCACACCGTATCTCCCCACTGAATCCGCGACGCCAGCCAGATACAAGCACCTTCAAAAGCGTCAACTGTCGCCCACAACAATCCCAAAGTGAAACAACGCCACAAAACTGAATTGATGAATCAAAACTCTTGAGGTGATGGATGTAATACATATGAGTTCCACGCACGTTGGCGCTCAAGGCGATGCGCTTGGATCCCGCGGACTCTGAACGTCGAAACGTTCAAACTGGAACTGACCCTCTGCAAGAAATGATCGCGTGCACACTTATTGAGACATGCTGCCGCAGAGGGACAGCACTCCAAATTCATTTGTATCGACCTAGTGCGCCTATAACACGTCAGAAATCGAGATGACCTACACTCCAACAGCACCTGCGGCGTCAAAGTTTCATTTGCAGCGCTATTACGTCGGCTGTATAAGCTGTTAAAGTTTACGAACAACTGCACAGAGGGACAGACAAACCTGTGAACTTGGTGATGAAGCAGATATGAGTGTCAAACACGACACACGGGGAATGTGGCGAAGTGGCAAAATACATCAGCCTGGATCATCCGGCGGTGTTAGTGGTGCACCAACTTGAATGAAGTCACTATCAACCAACCCTCTTCGACTATTCAGTTGGGGCAGGGTGAATCAGACAACAAGACAATACCCCTGGACGAAGTTCAAGTTACAGAAGAGTTCCCCCAACAAGGAAGATTCACAGCGGTCGCTAAGAGGTCCAGTGCTTCCGGTAGTACTAGACCACCGTGTGCTGCCGCAAGCCGCTAGTGATCAGATTGGGCGGCCGCATCCGAACCCGTGGGTGCACTGATGGACGATCTGCATTCCAGACCTATTCTCCTGGTTCATAGCGGGCACGCACAGCAATCCGCAGCGTGAGCTTTAGATGGTACGCTTTGACCCCAGAGCTGTACGTCCAATTTGAATTGATGTTATGATTTCCATAATTCGACCCTCGATTGGCATCTCGTTTTGAATTTGAATTGACTTATAATGACTTCGAAGCAAATCTCGAAAGCACTTGTAGTCAATAAGAACACACCAACTTTTTGCATATGACATAGACGGTTTATGTACCTATGTACCGTAATTCATATGCATGTGAGTGATTACCATGACGAAGAGTGCGTAATAAACGACCTGATAGCAGTTGGCAGGCAACGACCCATGAGAAACAACAAGATATGATGAACCCTTGATAACGATGTTGAGAGAATTACTCTATGTGCGTCACGACATGCCACGAAAGTAGAGAATGCGGGAAATCGAATAGATGAAAGATAAGATGTCGTCAACTGTGTGAGAAAGAAAAAGGGTAAAAGCAAACACAAAGCATAACGAAGCATAAAAAATACGAAATAGGACCTAAATGACCATGGAGGTGTACGAGGTCGCACGAACGAGACGTAATGAGTGGGATTTCTCAACGTGGTGCCTAGGAGCTCTTATCAACAGAACGTTTCCGGTTGGTCTTGACCAAGTTGATTCTGGCCCCATCTGAATTGATCTCAGGGGTTGAGGAAGATATTCGAGGAACCAGCGACCGGCGCTTTCGCATTCCCCGCCGGGACTCCAGCGGGTATTCACACTTGAGGTGTCGTCGGGCACATTGACTGGGAAAAAAATGGCACAAGTAAGTACATACTCGGCAAAATTGATTGTGACACGGAAATCGGCGAAAGGATGATTGGAGGGAGATAACAAGAGAGCCCCAGAAAAATAGAACACAGACCATCGAATCCGGCATGTGAATGAAACCGGTGAACACGTTTGTGCACGACCGGCGAAGTACCGAACATACAGACCAAATAGGGTGAAGTACTTACTTGCAGGTCTTGTCCTTGCTGCCTGGTTGCGGTGGACCACACGCAATCTTCCGCCCGCGACAGAACAAGCACGCAAGGGCAGGTTTTTTATCCAGGCTCCGCTTTGTGTGGGGTGCCGGGGACAAGCGGAGAGGTGAACGAGGGGACGGAGACCGTGAATGGCAGCGCTGTGAACGAGTGACCGATGACGACGTATATTGCTGAGGGAGCGACTGTGAGAATGAAGCTGGCGAATAAAGCTTGTTGAGCATGCATGATTGACCAGAAAGTGTGAGATGGCGCGCACGGGTTGAACTGTCCTCCCACTCATCCCGACTAGTATTTGCCTGGAATGGAGACCCCAGGACCACACCGTCCTGCGTTGCCTGCGGCGTCAAAGGGACCTGGAAGAAGGGCGGAGACGCGGAACTCGCAGGAGGGGGGAAGGGCAAGGAATCCATCGGGGGTTCATTGTACACGGAAATCGTAGGCTTCTGGTCATCCACGTACTGCATGGACGTTGATGGTGACAAAACACTATCGTCGTCTTGAGGAAGAGTATACAGGTGACAAGCGATGGCTGGCAAGGCCGGGTTGGGATACATCGTTATACCCTGGATGAGATGAGATAGTGCGGAACAATCAGCATCATGTGGCGCACCTCAATAGGTTCCTGTTTGATGAGTTGCCAATCATGGGTGGATGTTGGGAACTGAGGCACGACGCTGCTCTGACTTGCGGTGGTCCGCTCGCCCAGCGGGTCTTGCAGCGCATACGATTTCGTAGTGACAGGGGGGTCGAAGTGAAGACCATTGTGCTGGAGTGACTTGCACGCCAGGTCGGCAGAGGGGTATGCGTCACGAACCATGAAGTTGGCATCGGCCTCATCTGGAGAAGGGATGAGGACCGGTTGACCGTATACCCGGTAGAACTGGAGATCGGACTCGTCCAGCGATGCGAAATAGGAGCCAGACTGGAGTTCCTCGAAAGAGAAGGAACGCTGTACGCGGACCTAAGGTGGCACGCCGTGGCGCGTGTTCGGATGCGCACTAGAGAAGACCATTTACGCAACCCACCTGTACGTCGAACTTTGCCTCATGTCCACCGTAGTGGGAGGGGGGGTACTCCAGCACGGGGGAGTGTGAGAGCTGACTCGCAAAGAGAGGGCGCTGGGAGCGCTGGGAGGGGTGGTCGTAGTGGAGATAAGAGTGGCAATCCATTGGGATGAGGCCTGTGTGAACGGAAGCCAAGGGGGAGGATTGACGGCAGGGGGATATCAGACGGAGGCAAAGCGAGGGACTTTATAACTTTGTCTGACTTGGTAAAAAAAAGGGTTCTTGAGACTAGCTGAGTATGGAACCCACGCCTCTGGCAGGCTCGATGGGTCAGAAGACTGGACCCGACGAGATCATGCACATTTACAGCAAACTCCATTCGTAAGTTGTCGTAACTAGTTGCCGTAACGAGCACCCACCGCATCTGTCTCCATTTCGGAACAAAACCTGAGATTCGTGTCTTCATTCGCTGCGAGGGCCCTGTTTTAGCGACCGTCAGTGTGCTCCCATATCAGTACATGACTAATGAAATCACCCGTCGCTGGGAGATGTCGAGGACCTCGGGAGAAATACTCATCCACAGCATCGTCCAACCGAACCCCAGCCTTCGATTGCCATTTACTAGTATTTAGTCGCACGGAACGCAACACAAATTGTGTCAACACCTAGCCATTCCAAGTCAGCCAGAATGGCAAGTGACGTGAACTCGCTAACCTTGACCTGAATGCTTCACGAAACAGGCTCAAGATCGCGAGATAACGATCTTGTTTGCCACCCAGTGCCTACGTAGTTCTTCGCAGTGTCCATTGTAATCGCACGAGGCCGAGTCGCGACAATCCAAGACGCCGACTGCAGCATTATGCTCGCTTCCTCCATCACGAAGTCGCATCACAGCTCCCCGTCCTTCTCTCCCAGATTGCGCACCTCGCTTGCCATGCCGGAACGACTTCCAGACACGAGTGCAGGGTTGGGAAAGGGTCTGCCTTCCAATTACAGTGGGCATGTGTCTGCCTGCGGTCCGCCTAGCTACTGTAATTGCGGCCGCTACGCTCCTGCACTACGAGAGAAGTCCCTTGTCCCCTGTTTTTTTTTCTCTCTTTTTTTTTTTGTCGTGTGTACGTGTGTGCCTTGCACACTTAAAAATTGTCGTTGTGATAGCTTGTTTTAGGGTGGTCTAGCCTCAACTGAGACCTTCTAGCCTTGCCAGTTTTCGAAGAATGTCTCTTCAACCCTGCAGCGTCCGGACCGACGGAAACTCCAAACGTTGAACGCGGAGCATGCTCTGAGCGACGGCTAGCGCTTGAACGGCCGCACGATGCACCACTACGCAGCACTCGTTTCGCTGGTGGAATCACACACCGGTCCCGGTTCTTTTCTTTATCCTGAGCCCTGGCACGTGAAACCCGGCTGAGTGACAAGCTTTTGATACGAACAGCTCGCAACTTGCGAAGATGATCATGTTTTTCCACTCTGAGACGTCAAACAAAAACTTTCCATCATCGAGCGGAAGCCCGCAGGGCTGATTGGAAACGCCACAGACACCGCAAAGAGTGATTTTATGTAATCCTCCCCTCCAGCTCCGCGGTCCAACTAGGCAGTGACGCCATACAGTCCTGTCGCTCCGGTGGAGCTCTTCCTGGCTCTTCCTGCACCTTACGAGACTGCATCCAGGGCCTCTGGCATCTCAAACCCCGTCGTCCGTGCTGCCTCGCCATACGTGAGCAGGCCAACATAAGGCATGACGTTGTACTTTAGAACGAATTCGGTAGGTGACACGTTCCTAGTGACCAATGTTATCAGTCAGCTGTCGCATTTTTTTCTTGCGATAAGGTCGTAATCAATGATGGAACAACATGCGGTTGCCTCTCCCCATGTACCAACGAATACCAAAGCGGCAACTTACTTGAATGACTGAGATAGTTCCCGAAACTTGTACTTGTTCCTGGAGGCCTGGACGATATTTGCATCTTCCTTCCGGCGAACGATGCGATCCCAGAGGACCACCGAGTTATTCACCTAGAAAGAAGACGTGTAATGAGCATCGAGACACAGGTATCACAGCCAAAGGGCTAAGCAAGAACAAGCGGAGGCAATGGTTGCCACCTGTCATCGAAGATGACTCACTCCTTGGGTATTCGTATACTCGGCCTCAAGGTATACGAACAATTGCTTTGTGTTCCAGTTGAAAAGAGGCCGGAGGTCTGAATGTGGTATCCACGCGATTGGAGACACAGCGAGAATGGCATCGGAAGCGGTAATTGTGAATGGAGTGAAACGCACAGTTTGCGAAGCCGGTGAAATGAAAACACAACGATGAACACGCGGTGGTTACAACAATGGAAGCAAAATGCACACCAGCTGTAATGTTGAACTTTACGAATCCGATTTCCTCCTGTTTGAAAGGATAGCGCTTCGCCTTGGCATTGTATCTAAGTAACGGGTGAGATGCTGCTTCTCAAGATGGCGGGGAGTGACGTCTCATGAGAGCAGGCAGTTCATGATCAAGACAAAGGGCTCGCGTACTGACACTTTGAGAGATGCCACGTCGATTTTTGCTTTGGGTTGGTCGGTGAAAACGAACGAGGACAACGCGATGGCTGCGAGCAAGGCCATCATGCAGCTCGACCAGAAGCTGGATATTCCATTGATACGAGCGTAGATGCTATGCATGTTGGTAGAGTCCAAGTCGTAGTTAGCGTACAATGGATGGCAACGACAACTCGCACGTGCGCAATTTTGATTACCATTTTTGGGTTTACTCCCTGCATGTAACCTTTTCCGATCTCAGGCTCATGCGTAGCTTGACGAGCTCAGTTTCAGACACCAGTCAACCTTGTACTCGACCCTTCGCGTCAGCGGATCAAGCTTATGAATTTGGGGTATTTTCATAAATTCCTGGACTGCGTTGTTGTGCGCTCGAATCGCATCGGAGTGGAGTCCACGTCTCGTCTTGACGTGCCCAACGCACCGGAAATTGTTGCCATCCCCTAACAGTGCGTCTGACATAGCCATCCCACCATATGGAACGCATCATTACAACTGCGTCAGCCACCGAGGCCAGCCACCTCGAATCGCCCACCACTTCAGCAGAGCTTCCCCCACTTGGTAACGAAGAACAAATCCTAAACCTTCCTTGATTCGGCTGGGAGGCACGCCCGGTAGCTTTTCATCAAAATTGCTTATCTGATGCGTGAGCTATTTCTGCGTGGTTCTGACGAACGTTTCATATCGCCGACGTTCGCTATATGTGGCCACCGAATGAACTCGGCACATGCGCCGCATGGGAGCCAGGCTGTTTCTCTCCATATGCATGGACGTGTGATATCATTCTTTGTTCACAATTCGTCTCCATTGTTCATCCTTTGTCACTGCTCCAGCTGCGGTGCGTCATCACAACATCGGATCGTTGGCAACCCTTTCTATCTACAGCATCCTCTGGTGTTCCTCTTCCGTGATGGGCGTTATCGATGAACATTGAATCCGCAGCCCTGCCCAGCCTAGCCCGAAATGGCATGGAAACAGGAGGTTTCCTCCCGTTACATTGTTCTCTGATCCATCCCTCATGAACAGGCACACAACCCCGACATGCTTTCCCTATCTTGGAGGTTTCATCATCTGCATTCTTATCATGGTCCAATTCAGAATTTCATCATCCAGTTGCTTGCGTGCAGCATGTTGGACGTCCAATATATGACCGTGAGCCTGTCTTTAATGTCGCTCTCCCTCCGTTGTCCATTGTTCACTGGGCGCTGCGCGATCATTCTTCCCCCCCTGATTGTGGCTTGTCGGGAAGCGTTTCGATAGCATTCAATGTGGGTTTGTTTGCTCCGCGCGAACTCAGATCAAGTTGGAATTGGAACGATCTAGGGAATGCTTTGCGGCTCTGGTCGTGGGCTCTGTGCATGATTGACGGTGATTATCTCCCGCATGCATGACCGTGTCCTTTTTCTCATTCGACCTCCTTCTACGACTGGCGTTCTCATCATTGTTGCCATAGTTCATCCTGAGATGGCTATACAACTGTCATCTTTTGATCCTCGTGAAGGTAACATGTTGGCAAACTTAACCGACGCTCTGGTATATACACACAAAACCCGTGATGTGCGCCCCTTGTTGATGCCAACCTGTTGGCAAGAGGGGGAAAATTTGAGGGGTGATGGTCAAACGCAGATCGCAACGCCGCATGCGATAGCTTAGAGTGCAATATGCCTCAAAACGAATCGACAATCTCGTGTTCGCTACATATCGCAAAGCAGCCACCCTGAACCTTCGAATGCGGCAAGGCGGACCCTAGTCCATTGATACCGTCTTGGGATGCACCTCGCTTGGAACCCAGACCATGTCATCTTCTCCTCCCTCACTTTCCCCCCCTTCACTCTCTGCAGGCGTCTCCTCTTCACTAATCAAAGCACCAGCCCAACCGCCCTCAATCTCCCTCTCCAACGTCGCAATCTTGGCCCCTCTCAGTCTCAGGAACGAAATGACTTCTCGAGCGTGCCTGTAACCCTGCACCTCGACCCCCACAGGACCCTGGCCCTGCCCTTCCATGTCAACTTTCGGCTCATCGACCCACCCAAACCGCCGCGCTAGATGCGCTGAGGCCACAACTGGCTTGTTTTCACCTGCATCTTCCAATGCAGCGAAGAAGTTCGCAAGGGCGCGCACGGCCTCGCCACGCGCGCGTAGCACATGGCGCATGATCTGGCGAGATGCGGGGCGTTTTCGTTTGAGCACCACAGGTGGTTCCGTCGTTTGAGCAGGGAGGTCCGGCGTGGAACGCCGTTTGCTCTGATCCACCCAAGGGCTCTCGGGTGGAGTTGGAGGCGTGGTGTATTGGGAGAGCGCGGTTAGGGAGAGATCCCAACGTTTCGGGGCCCACACGCCTACGAGGACACGCCACGCTGCGATGACGCGTTTGAAACTAGTACAGGGTTCGAGCGTCAGTGGTTGCTACCCTGGACCGAGAAGAGAACTGTCATGAATGTATGAAAAGATACCTACTGGAGGTAATTATCTGTCGTCACCCACGTCATATACCACACTGATGAGCCAATAAGATGATGACCCACCATTAACTAGCCTCGTGTGATAATACGCAAATGCCCATACAGTTAGCGCTGCCACTAGTGCACCCTGGCTGGTATAGCTTAATATGGCCCATAGCACCCAGAACGCTGTGGGATAAATCAACATTAGCAACAAGAGACCGATGACGACCTTGTTCTGTGCCTGAGATTCCTCTTCGTGCTCAGAGAGGCCTGCTGCAAGCCGGCTCATAATGTACACGGGTAAATGGAGGATGAGCGGCAACAGAAAGACGGGGAGGCGGATAAGAGCTGCCAAGGTATCTCGGAAGAGAATAGAGAGCATCAGAAGCCGCGAAGGGAGCGGCGTTGGATGAGTTGGAGACAAGGTTTCCGGGAGAGGAAGAGAGGACAAGACAGAGTTCGTAAGGCGCGTCGACTGAAGCAGCGAATAGTATTCTAGAAGGCGGCGGCGTACGGAAGAGAAGTTCGGCGTTGCATCTTTGGTCGAGAAAAGGTCAACGAGGCTAGGCATGAGCGTGAGTAGATTGTGAGAGTCTGGAGGCGGAGATCGAGGGTAACTCACGTCTGAGATATGGCCACAAATTCTCCCAGCTCGATTGAGCGTTCGTCTTCCCAAAGTAGATCCCGAGCCATTCGAGCAACATAAAGCGTGTTCCTGTGTACAACGCCGTCAACTTCCGCAGTACACGTTACGTAGGGAGCGGCTTACCAGTCTGGGGCATTGATGGTTGTTTCTGTGAGCTGTCGTTCGATTGCACGTGTAAGACGCTTGACGGCGGCGCGAGCGGCACCTTCGGCATCAGAAATAAACTGTTCCTTGTACTGTTCCATAGAGATCGGCGGACCAAATCTGCAAAATATTGTTAGAATAGGTGATCTACGACCCCAAAATCTTCTCACTCCATGACCACCTACAATGATTAGACCATCAGCAACTGACCACTAACTTCGTAGCCCAGACCACAGGGCTCGACATACTTACATAGCTACGGTACTTGGACTTATTTGTATATACAATTGCCGCGGGCACGATCTTAACTTCAGGCCCATCGATTCCGTGGTCTGCGGCCCATTTCGTGTATTCTAGCGCCGCCCAAGCTGCACCGTCTTTGACCTGCATAATTCGAGGTTCGGTGTAGGAAGTGCCCTCGGGGAAGAGAGCGACAGCACCACCTCGAGCAAGCGCCTCGAACGTTCCGCGGAACAGCACCTGTCGGTCCTTGGACTTACGGTCCACAGGAATATTCCCAGAAGAGTAGAGAAGCCAAGCCAAAAACTTGTTGTTGAACAATGATGCTACCAAATTTGAATGTAAGTATCATTGGATCGAACAACCAGGCTGAGGTCACTTCCGCACCTTTCGACCAGTAGTTCAGGATTCTCCGGTGAGGAAATGAAGTCGCTGTGGGCAGTCATCGGTTCGTCGTGTGATCAACAGTGGCACGTAAAACGGACTGACACAGAACGGAAGGGTCGAGAATCATGTTATGATGGGTCGCAGTGCTGCAAAAAGGAGACACATTAACGTTGGGCATAAGAGACCTGGGGTTTGGGGGCTCCTGGAAGTGTATCCAGGGCGTCCGCTGAGCACGGCCGACGACACTCGATGGAGCCCGTTCTTCGAGTTAAGAAAAAGACTTACACGATGATTGGTCCCACTACAGGAACATTCTCGGCCCCCACAACGCGCACCTCCGTGAAAAATGACCATACCGCCCATCCTGCTAGCCGTCTGAGGACCTTGTGGAGCGTCTGTGGATCTGATTCGGCCATGATAAACACCTTGGAACCGTTTTGAATGGGATTAGAAAGAGGAGATGAGAGTAGTAATATTCAGGAAACCAGAGTGAGACAAATTTTAAGCTGGCCAAGCAAAAGTCTTGGGACCCTGCTGTCAAAGGGACAATTTCGCAAGGGGCTGTTTCACTCCAAATGGATCCATTTCAAGCCACTTTTCGCTTTACTTGTTACCAGCGCCACGAACAACTAAATTTGTCGACAACTGGAATGTTTCTTGACCCTCTTGCCCACATTCTGAACCCGTGTTAGGCTCAGCATTCGTACCGCAGTAACCCCGTGTTTAACGATGGCCGGGAAGCCCCTTATATACATCCAAGCGCAATTGCTGGGGCCATGGTGGCACCCATTCCAAAAAGTGGAACAATCACGCCTTTGCACGAACAGAAACAGTGGTCTATCCTTCGGGTCCGTTGAAGTCTTCATGGCATCGGCTTTACTACGGAGCAAACCCTGCAACTTGACGGCTGCTGCGCCCGTCAAAGGCTGGTCGGTACTCTGAACACCCTTTGCCGAACTTGACGTTTCGAATTTTGTCGGCAAGTTGAAACGAGCAGGACGACGTATGTGCCTGCTAGCGCAGTACAGTCCTTTCACGGCTTCAGAGTCAAAATTCACAGAACCGCTGCCCATCAGCATTCATACTCATGGGTGATCCTCTCGAAAAGTACCCAAGTCACTTGCTCCAACCTCCAGGACGTGGCGTCTTGAATAGCTTCCTTCATTGTTTACAAGCAACTGCAAGAGTTTGGGCCCTGGTTGAAAATGATTGATCATGTTGCTGTCGAGGTTTGATCCCTCTTATCGCAAAGTTCTTTCTCACTGATCTCGTACATACCCCGATTAGCACTCATGTAAACGGAATAATATTCTTTGCTCTTGTAACATTGATAACACTAACTCAATCAACGCCCTCGAGGACGTCTCAGGTCTGTGGACCTTATAAGTGCTCTAATCAGAAGAATATGGGCCGTTCTCAGGACGACGTGGTCCGAATGGTGCCTACATTTG
Source organism: Xanthoconium stramineum (assembly GCA_038090315.1). Lineage (NCBI taxonomy): Eukaryota > Fungi > Basidiomycota > Agaricomycetes > Boletales > Boletaceae > Xanthoconium > Xanthoconium stramineum. The sequence goes on along the minus strand of JBBPMO010000264.1, from coordinate 6,097 downwards.
AACAACGATCAGTAGTCATCAACTCATGACTTTTGGATTAACGAGCTAAGCATGCTAATTATATTCTGTCGTACGTATAGATTTTACGGGCGCGTGTTTCGACACCGCGAAGACTACATGTTTATTTTCATCTTTCCGCCTAGTCATCGGGTTTGATGTAATACGGCAGTATTCCTCCGCTTGGGTTATTGGCATTGTTAATGTGTCAAGTTGCTTTGATCATAATGTGTTCATATGGTGCGCAGGTCTCTCCCGTGTTCTCCGGCTGGTTCATGGTAATGACACCGGTCTTCCCAGAACTGTTCCAAAGTTAGGGCTGATTGAATGGTACCCAACGTGCTTTCAAATGCAGATGCGCTTGTTCCACCTAAATATATCGGGCACACAATTCTCCGAGGACTTCGTTGCTTATCATCATGCGTCTCATCATGAGCCTTGTCACACAGTGCTTGTAATTCATTGATGCTGGTTTGATGCTCCATTAAGATGCACGGACGCTGTACCAGAGTTGGTCTGACCTGACTAAGACGTTTACCCCAGGACGTGTTACAATCCAAATTTAGTGAGTATCGAGTTGTGCGTCATAGCACGAGGTCGGAGCTTGCTTCTCGCAGAATGTGTATGCATACTCTTCCAGCTGGCAGTGACGATCGATGATCAGGAGATCCACTCATCGTCATCTCGGGGGTCGATGAAATTCGGAGAGAGATATTCATTCCCCACGTCATCTCCTATTTCATTGTTTATATGAACTGGCACATCCCCAACGTCGAAGTTGTGACCGTTTGACCTCTCATCAAGCGTTTCAACCTGTGTCTGTATGTCATAAACGACACACTCTTGCCGACGTTCGAAATGAATTGGTCTCCCCTAGGCAGCCCCTTGTGTGGGAAGATAGTCGTTCCTATTACTCCAGAGATGAATGTTTATGCTGGTCACTGGAACCCGAGTTGTGTTTCAGGTTCATGACTGTTATCTGGGCGTGGAACGATACATGAAGCTGATCTACGTGGGAAGGGTCTATCCGGAGATGGGCCGTTAAGGATTCAATGAACCTGGTACCTATATGCAACAAATTCAAATTCAACAATGCATGCCAAATGTAGGGCTGATGTTTGCCCGACTTGGAGGAAGCTGACGCAACTCGAGTTTCTTGACCACACAAGATATGGTCCGGTTGCTCCATGATGCTCCATGCGTAGCCTGCAGTATTTGTTCTCATCATTTCTCCCAGAAACTCTCCTAAACTTAATGCATGCGACTGGATCCGAGATAATGGCCATATCACTGGAAGCATAACCTTGGCATATGATGCCATGGGATGGCACCCTGGGTGATAGTGAGGCCTATTAACACGTGTAAACTCACGTTATCGAAACAGAATCAGTGTGCGGGGTTTTATGCCAGTGGATGCTAAAAGCCCAGTTTTTGTCAAAGGAAGATAAAGGGCACTGTTCGGATCTTTGTCTCCTTCAAAACGCTCCACATTCTTTGGCGGAATATCATTCATGAGAGGACTCCATTCGGTAAATTGCCAATATTATGCACCACTGTAAACGATGGTCGTATCGGATATGGACAGGACCGTGCAAACCTCGGTAGCCAAGTTGAACCAGAATCATCGTCGGAACGCCGTCCGCAGGTTATCATTGCCAATATCGATTATCAGGATTAATTCAATGCGTGAAACTCACAAAACGAACGTACGCCTATATATCCATTTCCGTCGACATCTCAGAGACGGCGCCAGTGCAAAGATAGCATGACACACTTCCGAAGAAACGTAACTTATGGGTAGACGCAACGGAGGCTATACTCACAATAGATCGCCTGTTACAGCGTTAGGTAAAGACTCGAGCATGCTACTCCGACTCATGGAAGCCATAAGTCGGTTGCCCTAGAGAGTGACCTAGAGTTAATTAATGTCCAGTTCATCACCGAGATAGCAATGGGGTTGACTTTACCACAAGCGACGATAAGGTATGCGGCATACGCCTGTAATTGGGGATAGAGTGCGAGTTCATCTAGAACCATTTGGGCAGTGCTATTGTGGCAATTACGCAACTTGGAGGAACCCGGCGTTCACGCGCCGGCGATGATATCCCAGGCAGATCTAGTGGAGGGAGTCCGAGACTCTGTAAAGACGCGAGCGTCATGGATCCGTCTGGCCAGCGAAATACCAGCAGACATTGAACTTGAAATAGCACATACCAGGAAGTAGTGTTGCCAGAAGGTGATGCGGAAAGAAGTACCTTGAGGTACGAGCACCGGAATCGAGAGTCGTAAGCTTACGATAATGATAATCTTATTCGGTCAGTTGACTCCGGCGGCAGAGGAGTCATCGCAGCGGGGAAAGCGTGGTGATTACCATCCTGTTCCCGTTATTTCGATCGTTTCATTGCCAGCAACTAACATAACTTGAACGGACCCGTGAAATCTGCTCGTGAGTAGTCGTGAGTAGTATATGTACAAGGTATTTAACAAACCGAAGGTAAGCAAGCACTGAGTAGAGCCTCTGGAAGGGGAACTTGTGGCACAAGTAGCGTTAGTCCAAATATTCATCAAATCCGGCCGCGGAGCGAATAGAGTCAAGGAGAATATCATCATAGTCCCCTCCAGCTTCCCACATCGCAAACCCTCTCAGACCCGTCTTCTTGATGTATTTTCCCTTGGCAGTAAACGACCGTGCATCATCGAAAGAAACCATAACGTGGGACGTTTTGTTGTAAACATACGGCTGGAGGACGATTGTCAGATTAACAGCACGATAACGTCCGGATCTTGATGACACTCAACTGTTTGACTGCAAGCGTCGTAGCGATAGTAGATCCCCGGCGCCGGGTCCCCTTCCTCAGTCAAGAATCCGCCATCGATAAGACCCCATAACCGGAAGGTGCCACCGGGTCGTTGGTAAACGCCGCACGCATCAACGCTACTAGTATCATCCCATCCATCTCCGAGAGGTTGATTTGAGGCATTGAACTTAGGGTATGCAATAAGTTCGGTCTTGCAGCCGCTGACGAATGCATTGGAAGGTTCGACACTGAAAGAGTGGCCATAAGAGGGGACACCGAGCACGATCTTGTCGACTGGCATCCCAGCAGCAGTCCACGCTTTGATGGCTGAAACTGCAGAGCCAGCTTGGTTGGCGGGAGCGGCACACTTGTCATTCAGAGGGGCGTTAGGTCCAACACCTGGTGACCAAGAACCCCAAATGTCGTAGTCCATGACAGCAATGTAGTCGAGGACCTCAGCAAACCCGGATACGTCCTTGGAAGGATTACCACTGGCGTCGCGGAACGGAGTGACCGCAGTTGCAGCGGAGAGCGTCAATCTGGCTCCGACAGGGTTCTTTCGGAGCTCTTGTAGGAAAGAAAGGAAGTTCTGTGTATCATTGGCATTGATCATGTTGCACCCAATGCCTTGTTTGTTTGGAAACTCCCAGCTGGCAGAAACGTACTCAGTGCTGATACCAAAGGGAGGCAAAGACTTGGACATACTCGAAATCAATACCATCTAAACGATACTTTTTTGCGAATTTGGCAATGGTCTTCACAAAAGCAGTACGGTTTTCCGGGGTCGCTACGTTGGATGAGAACCAGAGGCTGCCACCCCAACCTCCAATTGCAACATGGGCAGCAACATCCTTAGTACCACAGGTAAACAGCTGTTCCAGAATTCGGTGTTATTGACTCACGTGCTTATGTGCTTCGCGCACAAACTTGCGGAGGAGTGGTGGATTCGATCCTTTCAGGGAAAGCCTGTTAACGTCCGGGGTCGTAATGCTGTCGTGCAGAGGGAACGATCAGTTACTTCGTCAAAACCAAACTCAGAACTGATAAGGTTAAGCGGACTCACGCAAAAGAGTAGACCAGTGTGTTGTACTTGTCCCAACTGACATCTGAGAGCGGGAACCCTTCCGTCGCATGCCAGCCGGCATACCAGGCAGCCGCGACAGGCTTATGGTTTATACCAGAGGTCGGTGCAATAGAAGTCGCCCGTTGGAGGATGGACAACACTGTAAGGAAAAAAAGGATTGCAAGAGACATCGCAGACTCCTCCAGATTTCAAGAGGCAGGCTGAGGGCGACGTGCAAGTCCTGCCAATAGCATGAATACCTACTTATACCCCTCGGTTGGCTTTCGGCTCGTTATTCGCACCTCCAGCGAAGCCGAAATGTCGGGCCAAGAACTATAAGCCAAGCGAATCCACCCTATTGGCTGGTGAGCATCTAAAGCGGTCAAAAAGCGTCTTACTACTTATTTAAAGCATACCTTTCTGAATCCATCGCTTCCAGATGGAGCCTGATTATGATGCAGGGGGTAAGTCCAAAGTCACATAGCAGGGTATTCGACAAACTGAAGGCAAGAATGCGAGTGGGTACCGAAATGGACCAGTTGTGCAGTAACATCAGTCCAAACAATCGTCAAATCCGGCCATGGAGCGAATAGAGTCAAGGAGAATATCATCATAGTTCCCTTCAGCCTCCCACATCGCAAACCATCTCAGACCCGTCTCCTTGATGTATTTTCCTTTGGCAGTAAACGATCGCGCTTATCGAAAGAAACCACAACTTCGGGACGTTTTGTTGTAAACATACGGCTGAGAGAAGATCATTAGATTGAGAGCACGATAACGTCCAAATCCAAGCACCACTCAACTGTTTGACTGCAAGCATCGTAGCGATAGTAGATCCCTCATCAATGAGACCCATAGCCTGAATGTGCTACTAGGTCTTTGGCTAATACCGCACGCATCAATGGTGGTGGAGTTGCCCCATGCATCGCCGAGCGGCTGGTTTGAAGCATTGAACTTAGGGTATGCAACAAGTCCAGTCTTGGAGCCGTTAGTGAATGCATCAGAAGGCGCGACGCTGAAGGAGTGGCCATAAGAAGGGACACCGAGCACGATCTTGTCGAGTGACATTCCAGCGGTGGTCCATGCCTTGATACCCGAAACAACAGAGTCAACTTGGTTTGCAGGAGCTGCGCACATGTCATTCAGGGGAGAGTTGGGTCCAACAGCTGGTGACCAAGAGCCCCAAACGTCGTAGTCCATGAGAGCAATGTAGTCGAGGACGTCAGAAAAGCCGGACATATCTTTGGAAGGATTTCCATTAGCGTCATTGAATGGGGTGAGCCCAGTTGCAGCGGAGAGCGTCAAGTTGGCCCAGACAGGATTCTTGCGGAGCTCGTGGAGGAAGGAAAGGAAACCCTGTGCATCATCAGCATTGATTGTGTTGCAACCTATGCATTGTTTATTACTCCCAACTGGCAGGTACGCGCTCAGTACTTGTCAACCAAAGGGAGGCAGAGACGTACTCGAAATCAATGCCACTTAGATTATATTCCTTCTTCACAAACGCAGTATGGTCTTCGGGGATTGCTGCATTGGATGAAAACCAGAGGTTGCCACCCCAACCTCCGATTGCAACATGCGCAGCAACATCCTTCAAGCTGGTGCTACCGGTACATAATTGTTCCAGAGTTCAGTATTATTGACTCACGTGCTTATGTGCCTCGCGCACAAATTTGGGGGGGAGTGATGGATTCGATTCGGCCATGGTGAGATCATTGACACTTGGAGTCGTAATGTTGTCCGGTCAGACGAAATAGTCAGTTACTTGCCAAAGTCAAAGTCAAGGAAACTCACGTACAAGAGTATATCAGTGCGTTGTACTTGTCCCAACTGACATCCGAGAGTATGAATCCTTCCGTTGCATGCCAGCCTGCGTACCAGGCAGTCACGACATGCTGAGGCGTCGGTGCAGTGGAAGACGCCCTCCAGAAGATAGACAATGTTGTGGGGGGGAGAAAAACACTGCAAAGGACAGACATCACGATGTCCCGGATCTTGGGAGTGCAGCCGAGATGAATGACACAAACCAACTATGTAAGCGAACTCCTCGAGGTGGATGCATCGATAAGCATCCAAGCGATCAAAGAAGGGTTTTGACATACTTACATACAGCACGTCTTCTTGAAGATGTAATGACTTCTAAATGGAGAGTGATATGGCAGGGGCCTGTTCTCGACTCGGGTAATGGTGGGGTGAGTACGAAACTTCGAAGGTCGGACTACATAATACATATGTAATA
>JBBPMO010000263.1:14839-33180 GCA_038090315.1 Xanthoconium stramineum | reverse complement strand
CGATGACGGATGACTTACGTGTTGGACAGGTACGCCGCGATGGACGAGAGGATGTCCGTGTCGCTGCGCGTCGTGTCGTCGAATCCGGGCGTGTCAATCAAGGTGACGATACGCCCATTGAGGAGGAATGGTCTGGACGTCCGCACTTCGGACGTACAGCTCTCCAGGCCACGGCCCACAGGCAAGTTGGACCCGCTGGCGAGGTTGATGAACTGTCGGATTCCGATGGTCAGTTCGAACGCGTCAACGTCACTACGCGAGGCTGCATACGGATGATTTGCCACTTCCAGTGGCTCCCATGACCCTGGAGACGACGTTTCAGAGAAGGACGGGTCGGACGGTGGACAAAGAACGTACGCAATTCTGATTTCTTTTCCCCGAGAAGCCATGACGATCGATCAAAGTCGAGAGAGGGGAGGAATGGGATGAAGAATACGAGACGGAGAACAAGTGAGTTCGGGCTTGTAGGTCCATGGCGGGCGTCCTTATATGCCTCACAAGTGCCTACACCATGCACCCCATTTCATATTGCATTGCTCTATGACGCCGATCGAAGGACACATGTTTACGGTTCAACTTGGTGGCAACCACCTCCAATGATGAGGCGCAAAACACCTTTTCAGCGTTTCGCTGATCGGTTATTAGACGGCCACGATGAATCCTGCCTGGTACAAGTACCCCATGAATGTACGGCGATTTCGCGGAGCCACAATTTCATTGTTTGCGCCGGGATACGACCAATACCCCGTCGAGGTCCAGACCCTAGGCTGTGGTAGGATTGGTGGAGCCTGGCGTGTTGGCCGACACACTTCTGGATCTCGACGCACAGCATTTACCAACGTTTCAATGTCCAAAAGTAATCTACACGAAAAGTGCTAACAAAATGCATGGGAATATGACGAGCCAGCTCGCAAATACTACATAACGCGGCTATGCGAATCACCCTTCCTTCACCTGCAATATCTCCTCAATCCTGCGCAATTCAGCCTGGTAGTCAGACGCAAGGCGAGCTGCCTGGCTCTGCGCCTTTTCCAACTCGGCTTCCACCTTGTGCACTTCCTCCTGGAGCTCTCTGCGCGTTTCCTCGTCCCGGCTGCGCTCAGCGTCAGTCATCTCTTCCTGGAGAGCTTCTAGCTCTTTCATATGTCGTGCGGACAGTTCCGACAACTCCCTATCAAGCTGCTTAAATGCAGCTGTCTGGGTGATATCCATGCCTTCCCCCAATTCTCGTTGGATTTGAAGAACCACCGGCTCCTTGTCGATCAAGTTCTGAATGATTTGGTGAGTGGACTGCTTCGTGTGGTCGTGCCGCAGCATTCTTGCCCGCTTATCAAGGATTGGCTTAAAAAAGATGTCCTTGGTAGCCAGCTCGTGCTCGCGGGCATTTCCATCTTCCGCAGTGACTGCGCCCCACATATTAGTGACGATGATCACGTTGGGGTAAGCTTCTTCGCCACAGAGTTCCTGGAACATTCTAAAATCACGCCGAGCCGAACCCCCGACCCTCAAGTCGGAGATTCTCTGCATATAGATGACACCGGCAAGGCGCGCGCCTTGCTTGTTGCTGTGGAATACGTCAGCTAGTGGGATGGAGGGACGGGATGCAGACATACGTGGCGACCAGGTAAGCAGCAATGAGCTTCAAGACGTCGGTGTCTGTCAAGGTTGTGTCGTCGAATCCGGGGGTATCAATCAAGACGACCTGTTGCCGGCCCACGTAAAAGGGCGCTGACGTCTGTACTTGATTGGTGCAACTCTCCAAGCCTGCGCCTTCTCGGAGGTTTGACCCCGACGCTAGGTTGATGAACTAGGGTGGAGACATGAGCAAACAGATCCATCGAAATCAACCAAGGGACATACCGTCGTCTTTCCACTGCCAGTCGGTCCCATAACCCTGATGTACTGATAAGCACGGTTGTTGGCGAGCAACCGCGAGGAAAAGGACGTACGCGATGTAGACGGTTTCGCGAACTGGAGGGCCAACTATAGGAGAAATTGGAGACTTTGGCTCCTCGTCGGCAAACTTGTCGAGTTGCTTGCGTCTGGTGCACGCCAAGATTTGGCCCATCGTTGGTGAGTTGTGAGAGAAGAATGTGAACCGTGGAGCGACGAGATATCCGGGACGGAACTGACGTTTCATACTGCACGTGTTGGCAATGTTGTATCACATCGGGTCACGCGATTGATTCGCCTTGCGTTGAGGGGGTGCTCAGAAGCGATGCGGCTTCCATTGTTCTGGTACTATTGCTGTGATTCAGTAATTCATGTTGGTTGGCGGCGAACACGCGTTTATGCCGTGGATGGAAAAAAATGTTGACAACCGCGCGAAGTCGACCTAAGTTCGTGCGACTCCTGACGAAATCCGGAACTGAATAGAACAGCTTTGGAGGGCGAGTTGTTCGAGAAAGACAGGAGATGAAAAATAAGAGCACAGAAGGTTCCAAAGTCGAATGTGAACCCTGCGGATTTGAGAAGGGAGGAGATAGCGAGATGGATCACCCGACGTTCCCTCGCTCCTACTAGTAGGCGCTGAGGAGGACGCTGAGCGCGCTGTTTTGCGCCCGGGCCCGACGTCGGTGTGGATGGCGTGTGATCGTACAGTCATCTACTCCGAAAAAATAAAAAGTGGCCTGATGTTCAATCACTATATTACAAAAAATTTAGTCCGCATCCCGGACTTGTCGGAGCCTCTCTTTTTCTTCGGGTTTTGTCGTCGTCGTCGTCCTCTTCGCCATGGACATCGTTCTACACATTGCCGACGAGTATCTCTTCGACAACGTATGGGCCCGTCTCGTCCCCCTCAACCACCTCCTCCCCGACGACACCTCCCGCTCCCTCCTCGCCGCCAATGCATCAACGATAGCCCTCCAACCGCAGTCCGCATGGCCCAGAGATTACGTCCCGAGGCAACTGCTCTCGTTGATTGTCATCACCTTGGTTGGCATTCACCTCCTCTACTTCATATTTGCCGGTCTCTCCTTCCAGTTCGTATTCAACCACGACATGATGCGACATCCGCGCTTCCTCAAGAACCAGATCAAGCTTGAGATCCTAACCAGTCTGAAAGCGTTTCCCGTAATGACGCTGTTGACGCTCCCATGGTTCCAAGCCGAGGTCATGGGGTATTCCAAATTGTATGACGATATATCCGAGTATGGGTGGTTCTACCTTGTCTTCTCGGTTCCCTTGTATGTCCTTTTTCCTGCCGATTCCTACTCGCTGACACACGTTCAGCTTCTTGGTGTTTACCGACTATCTCATATATTGGGTCCATCGCATCTTACATCACCCCATATTATACAAAAAGATACATAAGCCCCACCACAAATGGCTAAGTAGGTGTTGTCAGTCCGATCGTTTTCCCGTCGGTTGACCTGCTTTCCCTCAGTACCGACCCCTTTTGCATCGCACGCTTTCCATCCCGTGGACGGATACTTGCAGTCTGTGCCGTACCATCTCTTCATATTCATATTCCCGTTGCATCGATGGCTGTACTTGGCTCTCTTTGTGTTTGTCAACTTCTGGAGCATACTGGTACGATGCTATTTCTGTGCTCTTAACATTTCATCTGATGTATTGTTAGATTCATGATTCTGATATGATCACCGGCCACCCGCTTGAACACGTCATAAACGGTCCCGCACACCACACGCTGCACCATCTTTATTTCACGGTTAATTATGGCCAGGTACTCACAGCCCTTTGCGATAGCTTTTCGGCCGCTAATCTCCTATCGACAGTACTTCACGTGGGCAGATCGTGCAGGTGGCTCGTATCGCCAGCCCGAGTCGCATCTTGACCCGCTGCTGGAAGTTCCAAAGGAAAAGACGCAATGAGTGAAGCATACTTATCACGCATGGACCATCGAGTACATCTAATTGGTGACGACCTACATACACATATATACGCACTCTACATTGTTGGTTGACGTCGAGCCTCGCGACGCCTTGACGACGTTGGGGATCCCCAAGTAACGTTAGGACGACTTTGCTGGCAACAAACGCGGTCATCGGCATGCCAGCACAGCACATCGACGGCGACCTTGGATTGTGTGGGCATGGTCGTGGCGAGGAAGACAGGTGGAGTCCTCACCAAGTGCACAGTGGCGTGAGAAGTAATCCTGTGTTGTCTCCTAGACCGATACTACGACCACCATGTCTTTCTTTGGCACGGCGGCAACGTCCACAACGCCCGCTGCCACAGCCGACAAGGGCATCGAAGTCCCAGAACCACCAACTGACTCCATTTCTTCCCTCTCATTTTCCTCTGCTGCCGATTATCTTGCCGTAGGCAGCTGGGACAACAATGTACATACCTCGCGTGTTCTTCATATCGCGCCAGTTGACTGACACGCGACACAGGTCCGCTTGTACGAGGTCGGCGCAGGCGGTCAGACTCAGGGCAAGGCCATGTATGGCCATCAGGGACCCGTGCTTAGCGTTTGCTGGAACAAGGTGGGTGCCGCAACATGTCCACCATTCGAAATCGTCTCAGTCACCCCAAAGGACGGCAATAAGGTCATCTCGGGCGGTGCGGACAACGCAGCACGCATGTTCGATATCACAAATGGACAAACAACGCAAGTCGCGCAGCATGATGCGCCAATAAAAGTCGTCAAGTGGATAGAAACGCCACAAGGCGGCATTCTCGCCACCGGAAGCTGGGACAAGACACTCAAGGTATGTCCACTGATCCCGAAATTGGCATTGACATATTCATCCCTTTCATAGTACTGGGACCTCCGTTCCGCCAGTCCTGTGGCCACAGTGCAATTACCGGAGCGTTGTTACACCATGGACGTCCAATATCCTCTTCTGGTCGTTGGAACCGCGGAGCGTCATATTCAAATATTCAATTTGACCAATCCATCCACAGCCTACAAGGTCAGTCCATGATGTCACATGTCCAACCGCAGCCGTTAATCTCCTCGTATTCAGACCATCACGTCACCCTTGAAGTGGCAGACCCGTGTAGTGACCTGCTTTACCAATTCCGCAAGTAGTGGCTTTGCAGTTGGCAGTATCGAAGGCCGTGTGGCAATACAGTACGTCTCTTCTAGGCGGACGTTCTCGCGCGTTTAGCTCAACTATACAGATACGTCGAGGACAAGGATAGCACGTAAGATATGTTCGGGCTCCGTCGTGACAAGTCTCTGACCCTTGTTTCAGCAATAACTTTTCGTTCAAATGTCACCGCAGAGATCAGACCCCAAACGCAAAAGATCAATCTTTGGTGTATGCTGTGAACGACATCACGTTCCACCCCGTCCATGGAACTTTCTCTACCTGCGGTGTGCTTCACTCGCTTACCCTTACAACGTGTTTTCGCTCATATCTTATGAATAGGCTCCGATGGCACAATTCATTTCTGGGACAAGGACGCGCGCACACGGCTAAAGAGTATGCTTTCACATACTGGACCTATTGGGACACTCTCTTACTCTTGTGTTACGCAGCGTTTGAAGCTGCACCAGGCCCGATCAGCGCTACGACGTTCAATCGCAACGGCACAATTTTTGCCTATGCTATTTCCTACGACTGGTCAAAGGGACACAGCGGGATGACTCCGGGCCATCCGAACAAGCTCATGTTGCATGCGTGCAAGGAAGAGGAAGTGAAGAGGCGACCGAAGAAGTAGACGAGGCTATGACCTTGCCACTAAACTTATCCTACGACTAAGTGTGTACGGCCATACTTGATTTGTCTTTCCAGTGTATGTATGATAACATCATCTTACCGCCGATGCTTCTCGATTCTGCTTCGTTGTATCACGCATACTTACTTGGGCCTTCATCTTCGTTATTTCCGTTCATTGGGTGGTTCATCAGCTCATACTGCTCTTCATTACATGTATGCATTCTCGCGATATGTACGGTGTTGATGGAATGAACCCCTGACGTCGAGCTGTACCATATATGTGCTATGCCACCACTGGGGTCCAGGAATAGCTGAGGTGATATGTCTATACACTAACATAATAACTCTGGCAGAAGCAAGGCCCAAGCATTCCCTCGCGAATACTTCGCAAGATCTCCTGGACGTGTTCGTTGACGCGTGAAAAGATCGCGGTTGCCTGCTCCTGGCAATTCAACTGGCAACAAGAACCCAGAAGCACGCCAACCGTTCCCAGGTTCGCGCGACTCGCTATTTGAGTGGCGAAAAGCCTGAAAAAGAAACCTGTTATTTTGCTGATGCACCCCCCCATCCTGCCCCACCTTGACTCAAAATATGCCGCGTTCCACGGCAAGCACATCGCCCACGTTGTCTCCGTACACGCCCTCCCGTGGCACCCAAGACTTCGCAAACTCCCCATCGTATCCGTCAGCTCCCCCGTCGTCCGCGTCGGCGCCGTCCGCAGCATCACCGTCGTGCGCTGCAAGATCCGTGCGTACACCTTGTTCGCAGCGCGTCAGTGCAAAGGTATGTTCCCCGCTCAGACTCGTGCGATCCAGACTCCGATCCCCCAGGCGATCGTACAGAAAACCGCTGTCTCACCATCTGCCTCCGACTACCGCTTCGTCGACGCCCTCACATGGATCCATCGACACGGCGCGTCAGAGCTCGGCGTCAACCTGAACAGGATCGCCGTTGGAGGCATGTCGAGGTACCGTGTCAAGTTATCGTCTGCGGGAGCCTATCGGGGTTGGCTCACTCCAAGCCCACCGCCGCAGCGGGGCAAACCTTGCGGCAGTCGCGTCACTCAAGGCGTGGCAGTTAGACCTTCCCATTCCCATTGTGTCTCAGCTTCTCGTTGTGCCTGGTGGGTTATTCGTCCCCCATCGATCGTCCGATTCACAGAGCCACTCTAGTCGTCGACAATACCGCTTCTGACTCGGGCGACGTCTATCCTTTGTAGAAAGAATTGAGAGACACCGTTGGGCTCGACGCCGCACGCATGATGCGGTTCCGTCTCAACTACCTCTCCGACCTTGCCGCGTGGGCAAACTGGGACAACTCTCCCGTCTTTGTACCCGAAATGCTCCTCGCCAACGCACCTCCTGCGCGGGTCGCGGTCTGCGAGATGACTCAACGAGGGCAATGCATACGGATAGAAGTTGAGAGCACTCGGAGTCAAGGTGGAAATCGAAACTTATATGGGTGCCCCCCACCAGGTGTTTGGAATGGACAAGGTACTTGCGTTGGCGAGGACCATAGTCGCAGACACAACCAAGGTGCTGGGAGATGTATTCAATACTGCGTGAGCTCATCACAATCACGCTCTTTCATATATACGATGAGATGAAATGATGTATCTATGAAATTCTTGCTATATCTACTGTCGCGCGGTCTTTGGCCAGACCAGACCCTTGACCTGCATATGGCAACATTGCATAGGTACCCTTTGGCAAGAATGATGGGTTCACGGCCGTCGCGCCATCCACAACCTGGCGGAGAGCATGAGTCTGATCATGTTACTACACGCCAATGCAGCGCGTACCTTTAAGAACTGCTCCAAGCAACTCGGGAGCGCAAGTACACCGGGCATACACCCGTCTTCACCCTCCACCAACCTGATCCCCTCCAAATGCGATACGTCAAGGTTGACCTCATGTGCCACGCCCAGTGGAGTAGTGAATATTGGGTAAAACCTGCAAGGCTGTCAGATAGTCCTCCGCGGCGGTGGAATGAACAAGGTTACCTCCGCTGCTGGAAAATATTATGCACCAAATTGGACATGCCATCGGTCGCAGGCTCCGATTCAAGGTCCAGTGGATCCACCTCTGGCGTCCGCTTAAAGAACTCCTCCTTGCGAAGGTGAAATAAGGTATCAACGTTCGTCACTGCAAATGAGACCCCGTTTATAGAGAAACGGCAGGAGTTCGGGAGTAGGTGGACGCACGACGCAATGAGGCGTTAGAAAAGGTGCCACTAACGAACAAGGTGCGACATACGGGATCCCTGCTGAACTCAGGTTCGAGCTCGCTTGGCAGAAAGGTGGCGTGGCCGCTGATCACACCGTTGATGCTCGGCACCAGCAGTATTGTGCTATCCGAAGACTGGAGCAAGAAACCCTCAAGTCTCTCGGTAAAATGCCGTAACCGCGCGGGCGTCTCATCCGCGCATTGCCGCCCTTGATGTGCAAGTTTGTCGTGTCGATAAAAGGGCCGATCTGATGCGCATCGCAACCATCAGAGAAGCACTGAGTGGATGGGTCTCATCGTACCGAGGGTATGACCGCAGGTTTGCTTTCTTTCACTTTATCAAGCAAAGCTGCCCAGGGTCTATATTCAAAATCCGGGTCCGAGCTGAACGGCCCACGCACAATGTGCATGGAAAAGGCAGCGCTGGCATCACTCGGAGGCAACGGTGGCATTTTGGGCGGGGGCAACTAGAATGTACGCCAATCGGTCTTGAGAAAAGTCTCAGAATGAGCGCAGCATAGCGTACCGACAATATCTCTTCTGGGAGGAAAAAGCCACCTCCACCGCTGTAACCATGCAGCGCCATGATCACACCCAGAAAGAAGCTCATCCCACCCAAACCCTTGATGCCGCCCCATAGCTTGGGTTCAGGAGCAAACCATATCAGCATGCATGCGCTGGACCCTGCCATTCAGGAGGACTCAAACACACGTATGTATCTGAGTAGTAGATGGAAAATGCTTACCAAAGCCCTGTTAAGGAACAGCTGAAATCTGTCTGGGATGTGAGGGAGCAGGAGATTCAAGCTCAGCCATTTGGAGCCGGTGCTTGGTAGAAAGAGTGCCGGGAGAAGAGAAGGAGATGGCTGTGCATCATCAGCATATCCTGCACAACACTAACAGCGATGAAAGCACCAGGTTATTTACATAGTACACATAGACTTGAATTACATACAAATCAATAGATTTAACCTGGCTACGCAGCAGTAATCACAGCCTGTCCTTGGAATGTCCAGCGCTGCCCCAACTGACTGATGACCGTGAGAAAGATTTTCGCCAACACTTAAACGCCACAGTATGGCCTCAAATGGCTTGACCCCTAGCCACCATGGCTGCCGCAGTCATAGGAGTAGAATTTGGCTATTCTCGCCCCGCTGCCCCTAAGGCAACCATCAGAACAACCTCACCAACCAAAGCAACCTCTCCAACATCTTCCTCTCCACTTCTTTTATCTTATATGCGCAAGAATCAGGCTACCGCTGCAAAAGACCTTGTTATAACCAAGTCCGCCGGCACACACAGCAATGAAACAGCCGTTACAATGGATACCAGCATATCAGCAATTCGAAAGAGTATCCTTCAAGAATTTATCACTACACTTCCTGAGGACACTCGTACCCTGCCCAGACTAAAAGAAGGTTTGTACATACAATTGATATCTCACCTATAACAAGCTAATCGTGCTCTTTTCCAACTGTAGATCCGTTCAAGCATCTTCTTAAGGCTGTTTTGTTCCCAGCTGAAGCAGCCTTGAACAGTGGAAACTACGTAAGTTCAACAGTCATTGTCAAACAGCACAATACTTATGCTTGATAGATGCTGGATGGCGTTACACCTGCAGACTTTGATCTTATGGTACAGATCATTGATCTGTCATCAACGGTTCCCACCAAACCAAGGTAATGAATTTTGCATTTTCTACTTTGATTGAAACTAATTCACTACCAGATTAACATACGATCCCCCGAAAGTATTCATACAATGGCCGCTTGCAGTCCATGAAGTTGCTGCAATGCAATTTCGTGACAGTATGATCGACGCTACAAGACATTTTCCGATCGATGAAACGCTAGTTCATATCTCCTTGGAATCCAATTCCGATGTGTCCTCACCCAATAGCCACTTCTCTGGAGTCCCTGACGTTATGCTCACTGCCTCACTGTTATCAAAGGCTCGAGAGAGCGATGTCTACGTAATCATTGAATGCGCCTTTACCCAAACTTTCAAAAACGTTCAACAGAAGTTGCGACAAGAACTTGGTTTGCGCCCTGAGGTTATCTTAGTGGTTATCATCTCGATTGAAGAAGGCTCAAAGTTCGAGAGTCCAAAACAGGGTTCCAAGGCTTGGGAGTTTTTTTCTGGGGAATTGCGAAGCAAAGAAAATTTTTTAGCTGCCCATCAGGCCCCTGTCAAAACCCTAAACGGCGAATCCTTCAGCCTTGGCCCTATCATCATTGCCGAGCATGCCTGGTGCGACATCAAAGCTGTTGAATATCACGTCTGGAAAAGGCAGGATAGCAGGATTGATATAGACCAGGATGCAGCCGTAGTTGGAGTAGGTTCTTTCTATAAATTTTTTTTTCATTTTTACGTGCTAATATGTTTATAGACGCTTTATCCTGCTATAGAAATGGAGATGGTTGACGCTATCATAACAAAGGGGCTGTCAATGATTCGCGATTCGGTTATTGAGTTATGCCGAAGGTATCACCCTGATCTTAATACAACACAGCTAGAGGCCGCCGAAACGAACTTCGCTTGCAATTGGATTACTGTCCAACGAAGATTCTGGTCAGGGGTACAAGCCACCGCCTACAGTCGGTATAAAAGGTGGTACAAGGAAGCCTTCCTTCGCGCCGAAAACGTTTGTACAGATAGCCAAGAGTACCAGCCCTCTACGCCATGTTCTCGCGGCACCAAGCATGCCAGGACCACCGACTCTGATGACTCGGACAGCTCAGATGCTGCAGCAGAAGATGGCGATGATGCAGTACCCATTTCGACACCGTCTACCACCCGCAGGCAGAAGTTGCAGAGGCTATTGTAGTTGGATTCACCCTTTTTTTTATTACATTCTGAACCGTTGCATTGCCCACAGTCACAGTTGCATACAATAATTCACATTCGACAGTATACTACAAATTTGCAGCTTTGTATAATAGACACTTTGAGCAGCTTCCTGTCGCGCACCAACATACAAGCCCAGGATGTGCAATGAATGCGAAATCTTCCACACCACACTGGCCCCACCCACTTCCAGATCCAAATACCTCGAAAACGCGAAACCCCACCTGACTGGTGCTGAATATGCCATCGCCCAAGTGTTTTTGACTTCTTTGCTTGCAAGCGAGCCCCAGCGTCACCTTGAAGCCTACGCTGGGGACCTGGTCAGGATAGGTGCCGGTAGCGTCTAAGTTGGCGTTCTTGTTGCTAGCAGTTGAATGACTCCGGTTACGCGCGCGGGCTGGTTATTTTGCCGCATGTGGTTGGTCCTGGGTAAGCATGCGGACTGGGCTTTTCTCCGTAGCGCGTGATTTGGCACACAAACGGGCTGTTTGGGTGAGGGTAGTCCCTACTAGACCTCATCGCGGCTGCGAATTGGCGCGAATAATTTTTTTTTTGCCGCGGGATCCACGCAGGAAAGTCAGTCGGGCGTGCGTGTTGCAATGGAGTGTTGTGTTTGGCGACCCTACTGGATCTTGTCGCGGTCCCCAGTCTGGCCCGCGGCTGGGGAGTCTCGTTGAGCTCACTCCAGTACTAAGCAGGACCCATAGCCTGAGAAACCAGGCGGTCTAGATATAAGAAGGAGTGAATCGCCCCATCCGGTTCGACAATCGGCGCTTGGGGTGCTTCCAGCCCCATTGTTATCTTGAATGGCAGCAGCCACAGCCCGTTCAACATCAGCGGACCTATTTTGGACGAAAGTACTGTTTGGAGTAGGAGGAGTGCTGGATTGAGATGAGCGGCGGGTGCCATGTCGGTGGCCAGGGCGCATGACAAAGTGCGCCACAATATAGAGCTATAAAAATACAACCAGTCAGCACGTCGAGAATGATCCTAACCAATACAATCACAAGGAAGTATCAGCAGTACTTGATACCGTCAGCTACAGTTTTTTGCGATGGTATTTTTCGTTTTGAAGCCGTCCTGACGTCGATCATCGACAAACGATTCATTTATCCCTCAGGCACACCTCGACAAATGTCGAGGACGTACCTGAAAGCCCCCAGACCCACCTGCACCACCTGATGAATCCGCGCGAAGAGTGAACGAACCCCCGAGCGTCGAGCTCGAGGGAGAGAAAGAAATCAGCGAGCCGCGAAGACGAGCTCACCGGCGACGAGACGGACGTGTTGGGAGCGTCAAGGGACGTCGAAGACGCCGGAGGACGGCTGAAGAAGCTGTCAGCCCCGTCAGAACGCGAGCGCGAATGCTCAGAGCAGAAGGTAGAGGAGGACTCACCAGGGGAAGCTCGAGACAAGCCGGATGAAGCGGACGGCGATGCGGACGCGTCGGGAGCGTCCAAGGGCAACGAGGACCCTGAGAACCGACCGAAGGAGCTGCGAAATGGATTAGAGCGCATCAGAGAACGCATAGAGCAGGGGAAGGAGAAAAACTCACCTAGGAGCGCTCTAGACGAGCTGGACAGCGAAACAGCTGTGCCAGGCGACAACCACGTGTGACAGGGATGTCCCAGAGCGCAGAAGAACGAGCGCTGCGTCAAAACGGGCGCGCTACGTCGAGATAGAGGGCCAGGAGGCCTAGAGGGTGACCAGGAGGCGATGGGACGCGTTGAGCGCGATTGGAGCGGCACAAACGTCATCGAAGGCGTTGAATACGATATAATAGGCCGTAGACACGACGGGAGCAGAGACAATGTCGAAACAAACCTGCCAGGTCGAGATGAAGGGCCAGGAGGCCATCTGGGAGAGCAGGAGACTATGTGTGACGTCGAGGTCGATTGGAAGCGCCAAAGCATTAGCGATGGCGTCTGATACGATGGAGGACGACGGAAGATGGACGTTGCAACGAGCGCAGCACGCCGCGACTCGAAACGAGTCGAAACGGACGCACCAGCTACATACAAGTTCGTTCATAGTGCGGGCTGCAGTGACCGATGTGCGACGCTGGTCTGTTTGAGATCCCTAGTTTAACGTGCGTCTTCTTCCTGCATCGTTTGCGGTTGATGTTCAGAACAGTTCGCACGTCTTCAGCACTCTACTAGTATTAGCCCCTATCGTTGTTTTGACTCGGCACGTGAGCGGACGCTGACTCACGTACGCGGCGGTGGGCAAACTATGAGTGTGTGGCCGTGATGCAATCAATATTTTTCTCGCTAGCTTGCAAAATTATTTACTTTGTCTGGTGGTGTACAACGATTCCGACTTGGCTTGGAGAAGCTAATAGCTTCGAAAAAACCGCGCAACTTCTTGCGTCCGTAGTCTCCAATCCAGTTCTCGCGTCCGTGATCGATCCCGTCTAAGGTCTCCAAAATGGAGCAGGAAATCGATTACTTTGTGTAGGCAATACTCATTGTCGTCACAAATCGCGCTGCACCAGCAGGCTCTCGAATATCTCTCTAATGTCCAACAAAATGTACGCAGAACGTGGCGACTAGCTTTGACCGTATTCGTAGAGATGGTCTCCCAAGGGCATGGCCGTAAGCATTATCCTCATGCTAGATTTTCGTCTTTGTGCATGTTGGACGAGTTTTTCGACAACCGGTGAGCACGTAGCACGGCGGGCACCGTTGTCCTAACGAACAGCGTAGGTTTGAACCACTGGGCGACGAAACATTTTGAACATTCCAGCAGTCCATCACGTCCTACATACAATCCGAATATGTTTATGGTCCCGCAGAATCCACGGCAACATGTGTGTCATTCTTTACCCTCCGCTCCAACGTCTAAGCTCGTCATTTCCCTCAGTCTTACGCAACAAGTTCTCACATATGCTTTCATTGCTTTTCCTCTGTACATACGTGGAGCAGTGGCCCACGTTCTTCACCGACCTGTTCTCTCTACTCCGCATGGCGGAATCCAGCTCCCAGCCAAACTTCAATCGCCACGTATCTCTCCTCCTGTTCCACCTCGTCCTCGAGATATCGGGGGAGGTCGCAGATCAAACCATCAAGTCTGCACGCACGTTTAACCCCGTTCGACATACGCGAGACGCCCGCGTGAGGGACGCAGTACAAGAACGCGATGCTCCCTTAATTAATGAGGCCGTTTTAATCATCGTCGCTGACGGAGCTGAGCGCATGGCGATCCTACGCAAGTCGGATGGCGTGGATTCGAAAACCCTGGGCGACGTGGTTGAAGTCGTTGATTGGGGTGTAGGGGCAATCTGAGTGTTTATTGTCTGGATAGGTTGGATTGGCATCAACTTGGCTGCGACCCTTACCTCTATTCCTCTACTCTTTACTCTTCTTTCTGACTCGTCACTGCCCATTCGATCGGCGACATCTGCCGCGCTGCTTCGCATTGTCTTCAAAGGCTTGAAGGAGCCAGAGGACACGCTGCAGTTGGTCATAGTTATTTCTCTAGGGCGGGTCATTGATGCTCTGGAGGCCAGAACACGCGAACAACAGATTCAACGAGGTGAGGATGAGGATGAAGGGGAAGAATCGTATCGCGAGGCGCTCGGAAAGCTCCTGAACGCGTTGGGCTTAGAAGTTATGAAATTGGTCGATGTATGCACTTCCATTCCATTGAACCTTTCGCGCCTCATGTAATTTCCAGGACTCTTCTAAGCTTGAAGTGGCCAGAAGATTCCGAGGCCCCGTTAGGCTCGAACGGATGGACCGAGACTAGCAGGACGAGGCTGACATCGAGCCGGGGTTTCAGGTACATGATGCATGACTTTCCAGCCTTGCCAGCTGAGTGGTAACGGCTGCGTACCCGGGACGGAAAGCGTCAGCTTGGCAACGAGCACGTTCGACGGTACGTTGCTAATCCCCCCTGCTCGAGGGCAGTTTGATGCACCCCTCCCACACTGGGCAGTGTCTCTGCTCGTCAGGCTCATTTTCAAGTTGGGAAGAAGCATACACCCTTTAAAACCCAAGTCTGACGCTGAACTTGGATCCAATCACCATTGTACGTCATTGAGCGGACGTCAGCCCACTGTTTTTGGTGGCGCGAGCGTCAACCGGTCGCGCTGCTGGCAGGGAAATCGATATTGGCTGAACACACCACTATGGAACATCCATTTCTCTAGACCGTCATCCGGAGTGCCAGTACTCCCGCTACTTGTTGATACGCGGACATGCTGACACCGTGCGGGCAGGAGTCAAATAAAGCGTGGGTATCAAGGGCCGCATCTCGCTCTCTCCAGCGTCGCTCTTTTATGGGACTTATGCGATACAAGATTGCAGTGACGAATTGACAACCGTTGGAACGACGCTGAATCGAGCCTGTGGAAAGGCGGGTTGGCGTAATGGTAACGCGCTAGTTTCCGGCGCTAGAGATTCTGGGTTCGAGTCCCAGGCCTGTCGTTTTTTTTTGTCTCCGTGACCCCTCTGTGACGATGACATGATCGTGCCATACCGTTGGAATCGGCAATCACGCGCGCAGCCTCGTCGTCACCGGACCGACAGAGTCACCGACGCGCACCATGCGCGCGTCCATTTCATTCCTTGCGTATGTTCACTATTGTAGGTACATTGTACAAGCACATTGCCAGCCCGCGTATTTAATCTTTCGTGTAATCCTGTGTCCGGATCTCTACTAGATCCTTTTTACCCCTTTTACATCGTATACAGTTTACTCGTATACAAGTTTCCTTCTGTGTCGAGCACCTCAGTCCGTTGTTCAGACGACTGAGCTTGTTATCCGTTGATGGCCGTCGCGTGCTCCTCCTGTCGCTCTAGAAGCTCTCTCACATACTCCTTTTGCGAGCGATAGGCATAGGCGTACTATGCTATGACCTGTTGTATTTGAATGTAACTGATAATCCGCTATACGGACTACTCTTACACCACTCGAACGACGCTAATCGACCTTATCATACTCAGAAGACAGGACGGTCAAACGTGCCATCAGGATCTAATGCGCAGTCAATCCACAATTGTGCAACATAGATTTCGACATGGACTTGCCTCGGCCCTCGCGATAAATATATTTCTTGTCCACTGCTGCGAGGTGCATGATATAACTTGATATCTCATGTGCTGCGATCGCTACCTTCGCGTTTTGGGTTGCCGCAGCACGAACAGCAGCTGCAGCCACATCATACCTCGAAACGTGATTGCACAGCATCATCTTAATAAATCTTGTGAGCACGGGCGATTAATGCAAAATTAACGAAACGAACGTCAAAAGGAGACGTCGTAGTTCCTTCTTCCTGATACCTGTTCGTCTCCATTGTCACTCGCGAAATCCAGATAGGAAGATGACAACTGACCCCCCAATTGTTATCCTCTCAAGATTTGGCCGACCAAATATCAAACCCTTCAACTCAACTGGATAGCTGTGATAGTTGATGATGACGGGTTTATCCGGAGTAAAAAACGAATTGAAGTCCTCGTCACTGAGCGCGTGAGGATGGCTTCCAGGTGGACCGAGAATCATCAGATCCGTTACGTTCACGACGCGTACACGGAGAGTAGGAATTAACTTGCGGAGGAGAGCAGCTGCCGCAATCACCTCAAATGTAACTTCCGTACCGATGCCGACAAGGACGCTTGGTTGTTCATTAGAATCGCCTACCAACGGAAAGAGTTCACGTACACATCGGGATTCACACCCTCCTCAACACTTGCAAATTTCCAAACAGAGGCACCGGCGACGCAATGCTTCATGGAAATTAGTCGTGTGCCATCCCAAGGAACTGGAAAACGTACACGATCTGCCTCTTCCGGACTAAGCCATACTGTGGTCGACTGCTTACTGCCAACCATGAGATTGATGAGGTTCTTGGCCCTCAAGCAATGCGCTATAGTGGAAAGGAAGCAATTCGCATCAGGTGGGAGGTAAACACGTCCAAGCTTCGGCTTCAGATCGAGAAGGGCACCGATAAACGAGGGATTTTGATGCGAGAAGCCATTGTGCTCCTGTCTAGCCCAGGTAGAGGTCTCCAGGTAGTTGACAGAGCCAATGTCATGGCGCCATTCAGTTTCACTAGCCTAACGAATGGAAGTTGTTTAAAACTCTGCATACAACAGATACACTGCGCGGACCATCTTCATAAACTTGCTGTATTGCACCATCATGGTGTGAACGATGCCTATGAAGGCTTCGTACGTCGGGAAAAGAGCTGTCCTTCCTGTAAGTGTATATCCCTGCAACATACCCTGACAAGTGTGCTCGGACAGAACTTCGATGACGCGCCCTCCCTGAGCACGGCTAGCAACGTCCCACTGGAAGTTTCTACCGGTGACTTCGAATACGGCGTCGAGCTTGTTCGAAACCAGCTCGTCCGGGGAGAAAATCCTAAAAGTGGATGGATTGCTAGCAACAGGTATTAGCTCCAGCAACAAGTAGAGTGTACGAAATGCCTACGTTTTTATTACCTCGCGAAGAAAGTTTCCAACTGTTTTCATGCAGCTTGCCTCATGACCACGTTGGACACTGAATGACACCCAATCGGGAACTGCAAGCGGCTGGAAGGCTGCATAAGTCTCCCTTCTAAAGCCGAGTCTCTTTTCCTTGACAGAAGGGATAATCTCCGTGACGCCGCTTACGGGTGCAAGCTCACTCTCGTCTTTTCCACTGTTGAAGACGAAAAGCTCTTCGGGGCGATAGCTGGCTAACCAATCTTGTAACAGCCCGAGCTCTTCCTCCGAAGTCTTGGCCGCGGGAAGTGGTACTTGGTGTGAACGGAATGAACCTTCTATGAACTCCCCATGTAGCTCTTTTGGACCTGACCAGCCTTTCGGGGTACGCAAAATCAGCATTGGCCAGCGAGGCTTGACAATTGGTTTTCCCGAGCGTGCCGCGCGTTGGATACGAGAAATTTCGTCAAGAGCCCATTCCATAGCCCTGGCAAGATCTCTATCGATATGGGGCAAGTCATCGATAATACAGACTTGGTAGCCATAACCACTGCAGAGGTGTTCGTAAATGTTCTTGTTAGAATGATACCATGCTTAGCCTACCTGAATAGTGCGGTCAACTCCTTGTTATCCATACATCCGAAGATGGTGCGCTCTGAAATCTTGAATCCATTGAGGTGTAGAATAGGGAGCACGGCCCCTGACTCTGCGGGGTCAATGTACTTGCATCCATGCCATGCGGTTGCAGTGGGGCCGGTCTCGGCTTCTCCATCACCGACGACACAAACGGCGACGAGGTGCGGATTGTCCATGACAACGCCAAATGACACGCTGAGCGCGTATCCCAATTCTCCACCTTCATGGATGCTGCCGGGTGTCTCGGCGTTAATATGACTGAGGGACGACCAATATCAGACTTCCGAATGGTAGGAACTACGATGAACTTGCCTCGGGAATCCTCCTGGAGTACTAAACTTCGTGATGAGCCTCGTCAACCCGGCTCTATCACGAGAGTAATGTGGCCAGAAGCTTGCGAGTGCTTCCTCCAACCAGAGACAGGAGAGAATAGCAGGTGCGCCGTGACCTGGATCGGCAACGGAGAAGTATCAATACGGACAGAATACACTCCAAAAAAAAAGCTAACCGGGTCCTACGACCAGAAGGGCATCAACATTGGTCTTCTTAATAAGGCGATTGAGATGCGCATATA